>JAWDJD010000002.1:75417500-75660000 GCA_035047305.1 Bradypodion pumilum | reverse complement strand
GACAATTTTTTAAATATCAAAACGAAAGGTGATAGAAACTTGATGGTCGCTTTTGGATGGGATATTCATGCCTCTTATTAAATTTTAATAGTGGTCATTTAGACCTATATTCCTGTCATTTCCTCCTGGTGTCTTAGTTAGGCTTTGAGACCTAAAGCTACTTCTGCTTGCTACTGTTATTAACCTATACTTGTCATTGGCCTGAGAGGGTTTTCAGTTATGCACATGCATATCTTGCCAGGAATGTGTATCTGCTGGGGTGTTGTGTAAACCTTTACAGCTTGGGCATGGCCAAATCTGGCCGTGTGATTTGCTGGGCTCTAGTCATGCCTACCACATGACCATGAAAATGTCTGCAAACACAGACAGCACTGACTCTTTGGCTGTAAATGAAGATGAGCACTGCACCCTAGAGTCAGATACAACTGGCTTTCGAGCAAGGGCAACCTTTACCTTTACCTATTGTTAGATCCAATGCTGCCTGTCATATCTGACTCTAGGGTTCATTGCTCATTTCTGTTTATAGCCAAAGAGCCAGCACTGCCTGTTTGCAGATGTTTCTGTGGACATGTGGCAGGCATGACTAGACACCAGAATGTTGTTACCTTTCCCACCAAAGTGGTCTCTATTTATCTACTTGTAATTTCTTGTTTTTGAACTGCTAGGTTGCCAGGAGCTGGGACAGAGATTGGAGCTCAAACCATCATGTCGGCCTTCCAGCTAACAAGGCAAGCTTCTTAACCACTGAGGTGCAGTGGCTCAAGTGGCTAAGGTGCTGACTGGAAGGTGGCAGGTCAGCAGTTCGATACCCAAGCACTGCAGAATGGAGTGAGCTTCTGCCTCTGTCCTAGCTCCTGCCAACCTAGCAGTTCAAAAGCAAGAAAATTTAGGGAAACAAATAGGGTATCTGGATTAGTCCAAGCCCCTTCCCCTCATCTTCCTGTTTAAGCTTGAGTCCCACCAACCTAGTGGGGCCTCCATCCCACCACACAGAAGTGGCTCATCTTCTTCTGCCATTTTCCTCCCATCTAGGGCCTTATAATTTGACATCTCTTTTCCTAGGGCCTCCCTTATGTTTATCAGACCACCACCTCATGATGTCATTATTTGTACTTTCACTGTTATTTTTGCAGTTCTGAAGACATGTTACCTGTATTATATTGAAATTTGTCTGTTTGAGTGATGATTAATCTATACAAATTGCATTAAAACCATGTCTCTCATAAATAGGGAACACTTTGGTGGGAAGGTAAACAGCATTCCGTGTGCTCCTGTGTCTAAGTCATGCCTGCCACATGACCATGGAAACATCTGCAGAAGCAGACAGCGCTGGCACTTCGGCTTTGAAACAAAGATGAGCACTGAACCCTAGAGTCAGATATGACTGGCTTTCAAGCAAGGTAAAGATAAAGGTATCCCTTGCTTGAAAGCCAGTCATATCTGACTCTAGGGTTCAGTGGTCATCTCTGTTTAACCTGGTCTTGACCCTGGACCTTCACCCACACAGAAACACACACACCATCGCTCTCCACACCCGCACCCACCCACACAAACGCAAGTCTCTCTCTCTCTCTCTCTCTCTCTCTCTCTCTCTCTCTCTCACACACACACACACACACACACACACACACACACACACACACACACACACACACACAGAGGAAAGTAAACAAAACAAAAAGACATAGACTTACCCAGAAGGGGCAAGCGCCGGGGCATCCATGCTGGCCCTCCCTGGCCCAGGGCCAGCCACGTCAGGCAGCTGAGCTCTTTTCTTCCTTTCCCCCCTCCCCTCGCACGGGCCCACGAAGGAGCCAAAGGAACAGAAGCAGAGATATGAAGGCCCCACCCCAAACCACCTCCTCTTTCCCCTTCCACAAGCAAAAAGCCACAGCGGCCTCTGGTGGCAAGAAAAAAAACTGCTGCTTTGGGATTTTTTAAATAAAAAACGTGATATTATGGGGAAATTAATAAAATGGGAGGGGGCTGGAAGAGGGGTAAAAATACGGGGTTTTCCCAGCCAATAAGGGATACTTGACAGGTCTGGCAACAAGTTACAAGATAAGTGGAAAAGGCAACTAAAGCTATACTAACATCAAGGAAAACTATTCCCAGCCATAAAGCAAAAACAGTAATTTCACAGCTTAAATCAATTATTAAACTTTTCCTCTTTCCCCTTCTATGTTCTGGGGATTTCTAGGGATCCCTTCCAACCTGGGGAAGTATCTGGGAACCACGGAATGGAGGAAGGAAATTTTTAAACCTCAAAAGTCCAGTGGTAGTAAGTGTTAGCCATCAAAGAGCTTCCTTTTTCATTCCACAACTCCCAAGGGCTTCCCCAGGTCAGAAAGCAAAGCTTCCTATGTGGAAGATGGACAATACAGTCAATGCAATAGCTGTGATTTAAGCAACTGGTACATTTCAAATGTCCCCCCCCCCACACACACACACACTAAAAAGGAAGTGTTTTTTCTTCTTAAGTACTGGTAACCTTTACACATAACTTTATTTTGTTACATTTGGGGGAATAAAATGCTGTGGAACAACATTTGGATTAGCTTTCATCCCTTTCCCCCCAAAATGTAGGACATTTTCTTCCTTCTTAAGAAGATTTATTTTGTTTTCTAAGAAAGAGCTAAAAAGAAATCTGTAACAAGATAGTCAAAACTGTTTGTAATATTGACTGCCATGAGATCCTTTTTGGTTGTTTTGTAATTAGCTATATGGTGAATTACTTTTAATCTTTTTTTTATAATGATGTTTAAGCTCTGCTCGCCAAAGTACCAAGAAAGTCTCTGTCACTTCTTTTGTGCCCCTGGAAAGTGCTTTTAGCCAATGTTAGTATTAATTGCCACCTCCAGGAATTTTAGAAACAAAAGCTGTGGCTTACATTAGTTCAGCACATGTGTGTGTATGCCTCAGACTTGGTGGATGTCTGATTACTTGCAGCCATCTCACTTAGCTACATGAAAAGCTCTCAACGAAAGATGGGGAATTAATATTTCTGTCTCTTCAGGGGGTCTAAATTACCAGTCTTTTTCAACAGTCCAATCATCATAGATCTGTACCATATATCTGCTGTAGTGTCTTTTTTTAAAAAAGATTCTTGAGCCAGATGAGTGTGTTAAATGCTGAAGCCATATCCTTAAGATGTTCTCTGCAATGTATTTAAGCAATGTGTTTGCAAGACATCCAGACTTCAGAAGCTTTGAATCTTGTGCCACCTGGCACCAATACAAGCACACATGGCCCGACTATTAAAATAGAAAAACCAACAACATAGATCACTGCCAAAATGTTGCCTTCTTAGCCAGACAAAGACCACTGAAATGCTATAAAAGCAAGAGATGCTGACTAGAAAACAAAGGGAAAAGACAAAACAGTGCTTTACACATCTTGTAACAATTCCATTGATTTCAATTCCTAAGCCTTCACTGTACTCTTGGAAAGACTTCACACTTTACACAGCAGTCAGGTTGCTCACGGCAAAGTATGAAGAACAGCTGTGAACCTTTACATCCCCATGTACTGATACTCAGAGGCACAGTTCTCTGATCCAATTTTACCACTCATATTTAATATTAGGTCATTAAAGGGATTGGATTGACACAGGTTAGTTGCTCTCATCTCCTACTGAAATTTCATCCTGCTGATTTCAAAGAGGACCAAAAAGCTTGATCAGATGGGCACTTATCCAGGTGTTTGATGTGCTGCAGGGATGGCTTAGTTCACTCTTTTTCCTAGTGATGAGATGACCTGATATCATTCTAGAGTGAACCAATCCATTTCCAGAGTGGTCTTGCCCGCACATTTTTGAGCTTCTTTTAGGGCTTCGACTTTTTTGGTGTGGGTTATGTGTCCTGTAGTTTGGTCCATTTCCAATATTTCCTGGGTAGAAACAATACTCTAAACTTGCAGCAGTGAAAGGTGACAAGACTCTTTCTTCAAGTAGTTTATTTTATTTATTTATTTTGTATATTTGTACCCCGCCCTCCTGGTGGGAACACCACTCAGGGCGGCTAACAGCAAAAAAGAATAAAATACAATACAAAAACAGTTAAAACATCTGTAGCAAAAAATTACCTAACCCCTCCACTAAAATCACAATTAAAACACATAAAAACTAATGAATTATCATTGAAACTACCCTCACCTTCCCTCCACCCACATTAAAAACAGAGTTACCACAGGGAGAAGGGTCCTAAGGCAGGCTAGACAAGCCAGCGGGATTGGGTAGTGGAGGCAATCGTGCCCCACACTCACTGGCATAGCCAAGTGTTTAACATTTTTCTAAAAAGGAGACGCAGTTTGGGTGGTAAGAGTTTCCACAGGGCTGGTATTGTGAAATGTCTTAATAAGTGAGCCACTTTAGGATATCATCAAACTGAACACTTCTATTGCAGAGGGGCAAGGGAAGTGAAATTATTGTGGGGGTTTTTCCTTTGCTTGGCCATAAGTGTTGACTCATGATTAAATTTTCTTTAAAAAAACCGATTGTCTTGTTTGAAGTACCGATTTAAGCTGCATTTACAGGCAGTATCTTGGTTGGCAGTACAGAAAAGGGAGTGCACAGAAAGAGCCTCCTTGAAGATTGTGGCATTTTTGAACCACAATCGGGTGTACCCTGGTAACGACAACTTTGTGTTGCCAGCTAATCTTTCTCACACTAGGTCAGGTGGATGGAACTGCAGAAGAAACTCACCCAAAGGTGCCTTCATTTTGGAAGTTTCACGTCTGGCCTCGGCATGGAAGAAGAAGAAGAAATACATACAAGGCAAAGAAGATTTTTAAAATTTAATCTAAGTGATTCAGTGTATCAGTGATTGTCTCGCAGAGGCACAAAAAATCTCTTCACCTGCCTCTCAACATCGGGGCAGGGAAAATGTTCAATTTGCCAATACTGGCCCTCGTGGAATGGGTTGGCACAGTCTAAATAGGAACACAGGGGAGGAGTGGCATACCGACCTCAAGTGATCCCATTTAGTCAAGTCTCTTAAGTCTTTTTCAAGTCTTCATAGGAATGGATGGCTATTGGGTTTACTATGGAAGTGAACAAACAGAGTTTATTTTTCAGTGATATAGCAGGCGAGGACCAGATCTTATTCATTCTCTGGAAGACAGCTGTTGCTTTTCCAAGAAGGCATTTGATGTCTACCTCTGCATCACCACTTCAGGTGATCACACTGCCCAAGTAAATAAACCTCTCTGATTCCTCTAGCTGATTCCTCTCTGATTCCTCTTGCTGTGAGCCAAGTATGACTCCCTATATCTGGTTTGTGGCATTCACATGCATGACTTTCAATTTCTCTGAGCTTATCCTAAGGCCAGTTTTCTTTGTTTCTCCATTCAGGGCAGTCACTATCTGTTGTAGTTTCAGTTCATCTTCTTTGAGAAAAGTTATGTCATCAGCATAATCTCAGTCACCAAGACAATATTGACTCCTGAGCATGTTGCTCTGTTATAAGAACATAAGAACATAAGAACAGCCTTGCTGGAACAGGCCACAGCCCATCCAGTCCAGCATTCTGTCTCACACAGTGGCTCACCATTTCCTTCAGGGTATTCCCAAGGAGATGCCCTCACCTGCTTAGGATCCCCTGGAAATGGCATTGAGAGATATCCTGCCTATCTCTCCAACCCGGAGGTTGTCCTTAGGTAGCCATAATTATAGCCATTGATAGCCTTGTCCTCCATGAACTTGTCTAATCCTTTCTTAAAGCTGTCAAGACTGACAGCTGTCACCACTTCTTCTGGCAGGGAGTTCCATAGACCAGTAATCCTCTGGGTGAAAAAGTACTTTCTCTTATTTGTTTGAGAACTAGTACCCAAAAGTTTCATGGAGTGTCCCCTAGTTCTAGTGTTGTGCGATAGGGAAAACAGTTTTTCCTTATCTACTTTGTCCACACCGTGCATGATTTTATAAACTTCAATCAGGTCACCTCTTAGACGCCGTCGTTCAAGAGTGAAAAGGCCCAACCGTTGCAGCCTCAGATGGTAAGGAAGGTGTTCCAGTCCCCTAATCATTCTGGTTGCCCTCCTCTGTACTTTCTCCAACTCCATAATATCCTTCTGGAGGTATGGCGACCAGAACTGTACACAGTATTCCAGATGGGGCCTCACCATAGATTTATAAAGAGGCAAAATGACACTTGCTGACTTATTTTCTATACCCTTCCTAATGATCCCTAACATTGAGTTTGCTTTTTTCACTGCTGAGGCACACTGGGTTGACACCTTCATTGAGCTGTCCACCAGGACACCAAGGTCCCTTTCCTGGTTTGTCGCAGAGAGTTCAGACCCCATCAGTTTATAAATGTAATTGGGGTTTTTTGCCCCAACATGCATCACTCTGCACTTACTGATGTTGAAGCTCATTTGCCACTGTTTTGCCCACTCCCCCAGTGTCAAGAGATCCCTCTGGAGCTCTTCACAATCTCTCACAGTTTTCACTACCCTGTATAATTTAGTGTCGTCAGCAAATTTGGCTACCTTGCTTTTTACTCCTACCTCTAGATCATTTATGAAGAGGTTGAAAAGCAGGGGTCCCAGTACTGAACCTTGGGGGACCCCACTCTTTACTTCCCTCCACTTGGAGAAGTGTCCATTTAGTGCTACCCTCTGTTTCCTGTCCCTTAGCCAGTTGCTGATCCAGGACAAGACCTGTCCCTTTATTCCATGACTGGTAAGTTTATTCAAGAGCCTTTGGTGTGGGACCTTGTCAAAAGCCTTCTGAAAGTCCAGATAAACAATGTCAACTGGATCCCCCTTATCCACATGCTTGTTGACACTCTCAAAAAATGGAATTCTGAACTAGACAAATTCACATTCCACACACTAAGACAGATTTAGGAGTTTTACTAATATTAATTAATATTAATAGATTCAGGAAAGCTTTTCCAAGCTAAATTATTCCCTGAATGAATATACATTTTCAGAGCCATCCTTTTATAGCATAAAATTTGGAAACTTCTACACATTACATCACTATGGGATAAAGCCAAAATTATTAATTAATCTTCTGACATTTCATTAAGTTCAGGTTAGAACATTCAGTGTTTGTTGTTTAGAACATGTCATGTCACACAAATATTATTTACGTTTCCCTGTCAGCTGTACAAACAGTGCTGAGCTTGTGGACGTAAAGGCCTCGTCATCAGATCTACGTGGCAGGTCAATCTGATCTGTTTAACTTTACAGAGTACTGAGAAAATAATTTTTACTTTTAAAACAGAATTAATATTATCTTAATATCTTAATTCTTTCACCCCTGTTTCAGCTCTCTTGTCTTTTTGTAGACAATTGGTGTTAAAATCTTTTGGAGATATTCCATTTGCTTTAAAATTAACAAATCCCAAGCCTTCCTGTTCTGAAAGTTTATACAATTTGTTCTTTATGCAAAAATGAGTTTCAATCATTTATGAAGTATGCTCTTGACAGTGACCTCCTTGAGTTGTTTCCTGGGGTACATAATTTCATCTTAATTAATTGCACCTAAGTGGAAAATATTTTTCTTCCAAAAAAGAAAAGAAAGGAAAGGAAGCATGGATCTACTGAAGAATAATTTTCTCATTGAAAAATTAAGGAAAATGCCAAATTGGGTTGCCTTTTCACAAGAAAAGCAGTATATAAATACTGTAATAATAATACTAAAGGCAACTGAACTTAATTTGGGAAACCACAGTGAACACAGAAAATATGTAACAATATTTAGCACAAATTGTTATTAGCATGTGCTGCCCAATGTGGTTAACACAGGATCTAATGGTAATGATGAAATAGCACAAATTTATTTTTCATGATCCCTTTGAGATTTTATGCTTTTGAACAAATAGGCTTCTGTATACTGATAGCTTTCAAATCTGGTGGACCCTACCATCCCATTAGATACCATATTAGGGGATTTGTAGTCCATCTGGAAAAAAGAACCAGATTAGGGAAGCAACTTTTAAAGCTGGGGAGGGGAAAAAGCTTTTTTAGGAAGCCTTTAATAAATACCATGAAGGGGTTAATGACACCTCTCTGTTCTCACTCTTCTTGACTTCTCAGCGGCTTTTGATACCATCGACCACGGTATCCTTCTCAGGCGGCTCCGAGGATTGGGGGCCCAGGGAACCATGTTGTCCTGGTTTTCCTCATTTCTGACGGGCCAGACTCAGTCGGTGTCTTTAGAGGGCGAGATGTCCA
Source organism: Bradypodion pumilum (assembly GCA_035047305.1). Classification (NCBI taxonomy): domain Eukaryota; kingdom Metazoa; phylum Chordata; class Lepidosauria; order Squamata; family Chamaeleonidae; genus Bradypodion; species Bradypodion pumilum. The sequence goes on along the minus strand of JAWDJD010000002.1, from coordinate 75,651,816 downwards.
GCCCTAGGCCTCTCCAGTGTGGGGTGCCAGAGGGCTAGTTACTCTCGTCTTTGCTGTTTAACATCTACATGAAACTGCTGGGTGAGATCGTTCATTCCCATGGGGTGAGGTATCATCAGTATGCTGATGATACCCAATTGTATATCTCTGCCCATGGGGACCCGAGTGATGCGGTCGAAGTCCTAGCCAGCTGCCTGGAGGCTGTTAGGGTCTCGATGGGGGACAACGGGCTTCAGCTGAATCCTGGCTGTGGGTTCGGGGCCCCACATTAACCCGGCAGCTACCATATTTGGTTCTGGATGGGTCACTGTTGCCCAGACAGACCCCATGCGTAACTTGGGGGTCCTCCTGGACTCACGACTACTGCTCGAAGAGCAGGTGGCAGTCATGGCCAGGAGGGCCTTTGCACCATTTCATGTCATCTACCAATTATACCCACTCCTGGACTGGGACTCCTTGCTTATGGTCATTCATGCTCTGGTCACCTCCAGATTGGATTACTGTAACACGCTCTACATGGGGCTGCCCTTGATGACCATTCGGAGACTGCAGCTGGTCCAGAATGTAGCTGCACTGGTAGTGATGGGACGTGCGCATTATGCCCATGGCTTGCTGCTGCTCCAGGAGCTGCACTGGCTGCCAATATACCTCCGGGTGCAATTCAAGGTGCTGGTTTTGACCTTTAAAGCCCTACATGGCATTGGACCAGGATACTTAAGAGACTGTGTCACCCCAATGTTTTCAGCCCTTCCTATGAGGGCAGGCCATAGGGGCTCCGTGGTGGTCCCACCAATGAAAGAAGTACATCTTTCTGGGACCAGGAGGGGATCCTTCTTGGTGTCTGCCCTGGCCCTCTGGAACCTCATGCCACTGGAGTTACGTCTCCAGATGGTGCTGTTCCCCTTTAGAAAGGAGCACTAAAGACATGGTTATGTCAGCAGGTGTGGGGGATGAATGGTATGACCTCCCACTCCCGCTGGCTCATTTAGCCCATGTAGGGAGGTTTGGGCCATGTCAGCAATTTTACATGGGTGCAGGGAGGGCAAGAATAGTTTTAATTAGATAATTTTATGTGGTTCTAATATGGTTGTTTTAGATAGTCAGGCATTTAGATTTTACATGATGTTTTTATGTGATGTTTTATTACCTTTGTGAACCACCTTGGGTTGCTTTTTCTAAGCAAGAAAGGTGGTATAAAAATAGTGTAAATAAATAGATAGATAAATAAATAAATAAATAAATAAATAAATAAATAAATAAATAAATAAATAATCAACATGCTATTATCTGTAAACCTCTCTACTTAATTCAAAAACTAATGGTTTGCTTGTTGAATTGACACCATTAATTCAACCAGTTAAACTATTCAGTTTTAAATGTCAATAGCAACAAATTAACCTTCCTATTTTTAGTAGTTAACAGTAACTAATTAATTCTGCAGCTGAGTATTCTAAACTTTGACTCTCCCCAAACAAATTTCATTGAACCTATACAGTACAGTAATACCTCATGCAAAGTCCGCTTCGTACAACATCAAATTCATACAACATCGCCTAATTCCTTGAAATAAGTTGCCTCATACAAAGTTGCTGCGACTTTGTATGTGTCATTAGGGGTTTCCCCAGGTTGCATTGTGCCTGGGCAGTATAAAAGGCAGGACACATGCGTGCATTGCTCTTGCGGGTTTTGCACGAGGCGAAGAGTGTTTAGGAGTGGTTTTGAGCGAGATTTTGATTTAAAAAAAAAAAACATCAGAATTTTTAGAAGCATTCCTGGGATTTTTGCAGCATTCTGCAGGTTCTCGAACAATCAGGGTTGTTTGACATGTTTTTGTAAAGTATGTAGACTTTAGACAATGATTTCTTAAAGTTCTGTCAGTTTCCTTGACTTTGCCCTGAAGTCTTTGCTGTTACAGTACAATGTATCTCCATGGAAATGACGTTGTACGAGGCATCGCGGCAAGGATTTGGACGTTGTATGAGCCATCACAGCTAGGATTTTGCAAAGTCCAAATTTGTATAAAGTTCAAACTTGTGGAACCAAGTATGGACGTTGTATGAGGTATCACTGTATGTAGTTCATTTGTTGATGCACAACATTTTTAAACACTCTTATTTCAATACTGTGGCTTTTTCTGGGCTGTCTACTGTTTGGGATAATGTGCAGACAGCCATAACTATTATTACATCTCTTCGTGACCATTTTATGCAGACGTAAAATAAAGATTTTCTTTAACATGTGGGAGTAGCTGACACAAAACCCTGTTCGCAGGACTGGGGGATGATTTTAGAACTTTAGTTTAATCTGGGTTTGTTGGACAAGCTACTTTCTCATAGCAATAATGTTTGTGCTGCATCCAAGCATGTCACTTTTTGACAGTCAGAGCACATATAATTACTGTGTCCTGCCATTCTTCTTTTAACTATATGAGACAGTAAGCAGTCAGGTCTTGATCACTGATGCATCAACATTATAGAATTTTCCCCAGAGCAGCACATGATAAACAGCATACAAATGATAAGCAAAAGAGTAATGCCACTCAGGGCTCAGCTTCCCCCTTGTCGTCTGATGGTTTCAGCCTAGGGATATTTCTGTCCTTGCTTTAGCACATAGAAATAAAAGACCTGCAATATACAGGTTGCATGTAGAACTCATAACAACATAGTAATATGAAATCCTTTATGAGTTTTTTTTAAAAAAAAACAAGCAATGAAAAACAATGAAGAAGAGGAAATACTAATTGCTAGTACTGTAGTTTTATCTGTTTGGGCCATCATAATGTGGGATTATCCTAAATTGTACATTGGTTAACCAGTCTAGCCGGACATTCCACTATGGTAATTGAATTGACCATACAACCAGAGACTCAATGCTGAGTGTTGGGCGGTGGTAAATAACCTGACTCTAAAGGGGCCAATGTCTATGGATGGACCATTGAAGTCCCAGTGTTAAATCCTGCATTTCTCATTTCATGTGTGCCACAGGAAATGGCTCTGTGATCATAGCATGTGGGTTTCTTCATGGCAACCGGGATTTACCTGGGATTAAGCTGGGATTCACGCCAATGGCATTTTTGCTGTTTCAGGAAAAAATGCATTCTCAGATATGAGTTGCAGCCGATGACACTGGTTAGGACTGGAAAGTATTTGGAAAATCTATGGTTATTCTGCTGATACCCCTTTATCACTGCATGTTTATTTACAAACTTGGATCTGATCATTGGCAAGCATAGGGGCATTATCTTTTCATTGATTAGGTTTTCAATTAGATCTCACTTGTTGAGGTTTAGATGAGGAATTTATATCCCATTCCTACCTTAATTCCCTGTCCTTCTTGTGTTCTACTAATGGGCCATACAATCCACAAAAAGATGGGTCATTAGGAATGGATATAGGTAAATGTATTTTGCTGCAGAACATCCTTTTGTTAGCACGATCCTTTTCTTCTGGCTAATCTCATGGATCTTCTGACATGGCAATCTGTCAACAGAACTGGTCTGCTGGCTGAGAGTTGTTAGCAAAATCTGAAAGATAGCTGGGAATGGATTTGCCAGGTTCAGGACCACAGCAGGATTCATTGGGGAATTACTCTTCCGGTCCCATCTAGAAAAAGGGAGGGGGGATCTCAAGCCTAGCACTGAGGGAGCAGCAGAACATTTGGATTTGTTTATGTGTGAGATGGACGTAAGACTTGGGTGATGGATGTATCCATCCAGCACCACCTCAGGATTTAAGCATTGGTTCAGCTCAATTTGTAAGTACATTGTGCTTAGACAAAGTTGGTATGCTAAAATGCCAGGAATGAGAGAGAAAGTGCCAGCGAGAGAACTGGTGAATATAAACATATGACACCACAAGATCTATGGGTTATTCCCCTTCATATCTGCTATGGGTTATTCCCCTTCATATCTTGTTTGACCATGGGCACATCTACCAGTGCTCTGTTATCAATATACTTTCTTGTTATCCCAGTATTTCCTTTGCTGCATCTAATGTCTGTGCATCTGCCATGGTAGGTAACTCCTTCTCTTTGCCTAATTATGGAGACAGTCCTTCAGGATAGTTAGGCAAAGAAAAAGGAAGAAAATGTCAGTCATAGATATTCAGTATTTTCTTTTCTTTCTTTTTTTTTAAAAAAAGGTGTGTATGTCGAGTCCCATTATATGAAATGTCAAAAGATGTATTATATCCGTGATGGTGAACCTTGGCAGTCCAGATGTTCATTCATTCATAGTTTTATTTATATTCTGCTTCCCTCAGCCCGAAGGCGACTCGAAGCAGCAAGCAATAACAAAAACAATACAATAGGTACCAAAATACAAACTAAATAAATACATAATAGTATACACAAAGTCCAAGAAATACAAAAAGTATGGTAAATACAATTACAATAAAAATACAATGGCATATCAGGGTACAATTACAATTACAGCAAAAATACAATGCCATATCAGGGTACAACAATCAACCAGACAATGGCAAAAAATGACAAAAGTCCTCCATCCCTCACATCCCAACTGTCCCAATGGAGCTGGGGCTCAACATCTTCATGGAGACCCCGAAACTCAACATCTTTGCAAATCCCGGGCTCCAGTGTTCCCACTTCCCTATCAACTGGCCAAGCTGAGGGGAAGGAGCATGGGGCCCTGCACAGCTGTTCTCTATCTCCCCTTGAGGCCCAACTGGCCGAGAGGAGAGTCCGGGGCTGTGAGGGGGGGGGGGGCTGGCCCCGGAAACACCTGTGGCGGCTATGGTAAGGCTGACGGTGTACAGCAGTGGCTCCAGAGGTTTCGTCGGTGGCGGCTTTTCATGGCCCCACCGTGGAACGAGGCACAACTGAGCTCACCCCTCCTCTGATTGGCCGGGCTAGGAGAGGGAGCCGAAGATGTTGTGGTGGTTTTCCTTGACTTCCCCCAGCTGGCTGCCGATTGAACCGCGCTGGTCTTGGCATTGGTCTCGATGGTGGCGGGGAGCGACTTTTGAGGGTGTCAGAGCAGCCCTCAGGTGTTCCTCGTTGTCCCTGGCCGGCTGCTGGTCGAACCATGCTGGTCTCGGCACTGGACTCGGCGCTGGTCTCGGTGGTGGCAGGGAATGACTTTTGATGGCGTCGGAGCAGTCCTCAGGTGTTCCTTCTTGTCCCTGGCCAGCTGCCGGTCAAACCATGTTGGTCTCGTGCCCATACATGCATGTACGGGTGCATTTTACTTCCACTTCCAGGAGTGACGAGAGCGGCGTGGGTCGGATGAATTGCAGTAAACCCATTTGTGTGGATTCACAGGGGCTTCTGGGACTTGAAGTCCAAGAACGACTGGAGTGCCAAGGTTCACCATCATTGCCTTAGATTGATATAAGATGAAAAACTGCTGTGTTAAACTATTTTAACTTATCTGTTTGTTGCTGGCTTTTTAAAACAATAACACGAAAGGCCTTTTGAGTTTCTTCCAGCCTGACAATTGTATGACCCTGCTGTTACTTCAGTTGCCGCATAGTGTAAAGCAACTGATATATGCAATGGAAGAACTGATCATGTGGCTTGAAAGAAAGAATAATAATAAAAATGAAATTATAAGTACTGTATGAGTCACTCCAAAAAACTCCCAGTCTGCTTCTCCATGGTCTACTCTTTATTCTTAGGGGGTTTATTAAATTTGAAACATTAAAAGGAAAACATCCTCTTGAAAACAAAATAGTAGAATGGAACATTTTGAGGTTAGCAAGCCCCCTCTGTGCAGGGGATGCTTCCCATTTACTTTGATTTTTATTTTTTTCTCAATCCTCACGCATGACTTTTTATTTGTTTTTCTTTTTTAATCCTTCTAGGACTGCTGCCATTATTGTTCTGAGTTTCTGTCCATCAGAGGATTCATGTGAGAACAGGAACATGTGTTCTATAATCATTCAGGAAAGAGTGGCTTTTTGCTTGAGAAAACATGCACATCTATTTCTCTGGTGTAAAATATAAGGTCAGGTTTATTTGTATAAGTATGTGTTGCCTTCTTCACTTGACTAATGGTCAGCAATACATTGCTCAAATATGCTACATCTCATTGCAGGCGCACCCCCCAATAAAGGACTCAGACACTGGTAAAAGTGGATAACGGCATTGGGCCACATTTATTGATTCATGCCCTAGTCCGAATTATAAATTTCTATTGGTAATTGACCAATTATAATTCTTAAGGCAAGCAGGACGAAGTAACACTGGTAAGGTACCACCCAAAATTGCCGACGGCAATTGTTACAATGTATCTATTTGTATCCATTTGTTTGTTGACAACAAACAAATTGTTGACCGTAGTCAATATCTAACTAATGACCCCACCCTCTGACGCGTATCCGTGAAATCACGGGGTGATGCATGCTGTCTAGCTGTAGCCATCACCCCGTCGCCTGGTTCGTCGTTGACCGGACAACATTTAACCAACTTATGCCTGTCTAGTGTTGTCCAGTCAATTGCGAACCTGCCGGATACCTGTGGGTCATAAATGTTTACCTTACCAGTGCTACCCGCCCATGTGACCAAAGTCAACAGCAGCAACAGAAACCCCTATATCAAACCATAGCAACAGTGTGGGATGGGCGAAAAAACCAGGACCCGAGAGCCAATTGTGGGTCCCAGCCAAAAATTCCCACCCGGCCCCGAAGCGACCAAAATATCACACTGTTAACTAGGGAGGGGGTGGAGGGGAAAAACTTCTCCGCTCCGTCGCTTCGCAAAATGGCAGCTCGGCTGCCTCGTGGCCACCCCTTTTATAGGGGAGCTGGCCACGCCCCCTAACTACCCAGATGCCTTCGTCCGATGGGGGGGGGCCGCAAAGAGCGTGGCGGCCATTTTGGCGCCACGCTTGCATTGCAGGCGCACCCCCCAATAAAGGACTCAGACACTGGTAAAAGTGGATAACGGCATTGGGCCACATTTATTGCTTCATGCCCTAGTCCGAATTATAAATTTCTATTGGTAATTGACCAATTATAATTCTTAAGGCAAGCAGGCCGAAGTAACACTGGTAAGGTACCACCCACAATTGCCGACGGCAATTGTTACAATGTATCTATTTGTATCCATTTGTTTGTTGACAACAAACAAATTGTTGACCGTAGTCAATATCTAACTAATGACCCCACCCTCTGACGCGTATCCGTGAAATCACGGGGTGATGCATGCTGTCTAGCTGTAGCCATCACCCCGTCACCTGGTTCGTCGTTGACCGGACAACGTTTAACCAACTTATGCCTGTCTAGTGTTGTCCAGTCAATTGCGAACCTGCCAGATACCTGTGGGTCATAAATGTTTACCTTACCAGTGCTACCCGCCACACGGGGAGGCTTCCCAAAAAGGCTCACCGCCCCCCCAAGACCGTCAGCTCAGTCAACAGGCCTGCTCGCCAGTCCACTAACCAGAGGTCCATACCTCCCTGCGACAGATGGGCCCCATCCCCTGAGTAAAGCTCTTAATTTTGCAGACTGATGGTGGGGAGGCGAATGACGCGTCCCCCACCCTATTCAAAAAGGAACCAGGCAATAGCCCTGTTCACGGAGCGTCGGCTCAGTCAAGAGCCTCGAGGCCGAACGCTCCCCAGTAAGCGTACCGCGACATCATGTCCGACCACTTGAGGGTTGTGGCAGGCCACACATAATGTGAGTAGGGCAGGTCACTGCAAATCGCAAGCTTCCGCAATAGGCCAGTGACCCGCCCCAAGCCATCGCCCCCAAGGTATGTAACCAGGACATCAGGCGAGTCAGCATCCCTGATGTAGAAAAGGAATGGCAACAGTTCCCGCCATAACATGCCGCGCTTACCATACCACCTGAGACGTGCGGGAGCACCCAGTCCCAGTCGGGGTCCCACTCTGTCACCGCAGCGTAACGCGCTGCCCTGTGCAGTGTAACGCACTGCCCTGTGCAGCGTAACGCGCTGCCCTGTGCAGCGTAACACGCTGCCCTGTGCACGCGGCTATAGCCCACCAGCCATACTGTCACCGGTGTAATACAACACCCAGGGTCTGTCAAGGAAAAAAAGGGGGGGGAGAAACAGTGCAGTGACTAAACTGGTACTCAGGTTGAAGAGGGTGAACACAAATTGAAAACATTGTGATCCCCACCCTCCCATGCGGTGTATTTCAGCCCCGGAGTACCCAAAACAGCTGCAGTAGAAGCCGCCCCCCTTCTGAACGAATGGGTGCCGCAACGAGCCCCAGAGAGGTCAACACTGTCTAGTGCCTTCGCGGCACCCTCCAAAATTGAAATTTAGTAAGGGAAGACCCACCTTGGTGACAGAAAAACGGGCCATGGTGCGTGCCATGCAGTGCAAGGAAATCCTGTAGGGCACCAACCGGACAGATGTCTGCCAAAGAACACCGTAGCAGTCTTACATCACTGCCTACGCCATGCTGATTTGTCTTAGAGGAGCGTATCCTCAACTGAGCCCAGTCTTTGGCAACATAGACATCCTCAAGTTCCAGTGCCCTACGACTTGCATCCGCCTTAGACAGCATCACAAGCTCGCTGATGCGGAGCGCTCCAAAAAAGGCCACCGTTGTGGCTGCATGAAATGGGCTGCCTCATATCTATCAAAACAGAGGCCAGGCCAGCCCCGGGCCAATTGGGTAAGAACCCCTGGGGAAATCGGGTGGCGGTCGTCCGGGCAACACCCACGCTACCGCACCCACCCCTCCAAAACATGTCTCACACGGAAGTCAGCGGTACTATCCACATGACCTCCCACCTTGGCCATAACAGCCAACGCCGACAGCCCAGATGCTATGGTGCGAGGTGCAAGGCCCTGGGCATGCAGGTAAACCATGAACCGGAGTACATGGGTCACTGGGATCGGCCATGATTCTGGCAGCCGGGTTGGGTACAGAAGGCTCTGAAAGAATTGAATGCATGGTGATACGCCTTACGCGTGCGTGGCGCCAGTGACAAGCCAATCGCCCGGTTCACCTCTCCTTGCCAATGGTCCATATCTCGTCCGGGAGTGGCGAGGGAAATTCCTCCGCATCCGGGGCCAAGGACTCGGAACCGGGAGATCTACAGGCGGGACAAAGTGTCAGCGATACCATTATTGACCCCCGGGACATGCCTGGCCCCGAAGAGGACGTTGAGGCACAGGCTGCGCAACAGAAACTGGCGCATTAGGTCCATGACCCTGGGCGATTTGGAAGTCTGTGAGTTGACAATGTGGACAACGGCCGCAGTGTCACACCAGAAATGGACGACCGAGTCGGCCCACTCCTCGCCCCATAGCATCAAAGCCCCCAGGACAGGGAAAAATTCCAAATACGTGAGATCACGCAGGCGACCCGTGCCTGCCCAGGCTGGTGGCCACCCACCATAGGCCCACTTCCCATTGAAGTACATCCCATAACCCAGGGACCCCGAGGCACCAGACTGTATCTGAAAGCGAGGGGAAGCCAGGAGGTCAAACCTCCAAAACGATACTCCATTGAACTCCCTCAGGAACTGGAGCCAGATAAGCATATCTGCCCTGATACCCCGGGTGAGTCTAACCCTATGGTGGGGCCTAGATAAGCCAGTCATGGCGTCGCACAAGCACCGAGCAAATGCCCTGCCCGGTGCGACCACCCTGCAAGCGAAATTGAGGTGACCATGTAGCACCTGCAGTTCCCTCAGGGATGCCTTGCGTTTAGCAAGCAAATCTGAGATAAGGGCCACTATCCTTGACACCTTATCCCCTGGTAACCTAGAAGCCTACGCTACCGTGTCAATCTCCACCCCCAGGAATACTAGCTTAGTAGATGGGCCCTCGGTCTTTTCGGGCGCTAAAGGGACACCGAGTTCCTCCATTAGCATCTGAAATGTGTTGAGGAGACGTGTGTACGTGTCCCAGCCCCGTTCACCCCGAGCAAAATTCATCCAGGTAATGGGCTACAGACCGGGACCCTGACCTGCGGACGAAAGCCCACTGCAGGAATGTGCTGAAACACTCAAAGGCCGAGCATGATATGGGGTAGGACAAGTGATGGATCAGGCAAAACTCGCCCGGTAACTCCTTGGGCACCAAGCCCAAGGGTGACACCTTAAGGTCAAGGAACGGGGGTGCAGTGAAAGGGCCAGCGACCCTGCCCGCTTGAACCTCCTTGTTAATGCTGGCAGCAGCCACCTCCTCCCTCCCCTTAAGGGACAAAAGGTTGGGAGCATCCTGAGGGGACCTATCACCCACAAAAGGAATACGGAACCCCAGTCGAAAACCCTGAAGCAGGTAAACCGCCTCCTCCTCCTTTGGGTACAATGCGAGCCAACGCTCCAACATGTCCACGTTAATTGGGGAGGGGGCCATTCGGTGAATCAGCTCCCCCTGCGGCAGTCTTGCCAGCCCCTTGTCCGCCCCTCCCTCTGCCCTGCATCCCTCCAGGCCTGGGACAGGCAGAGGCAGCCTGGGGGCCGGCACAAGAGGGCCACTCATGCCTGTACCGGCAATTCTTCCTATTGCAGGAACCATTGGACAAGAAAGTCCAGCACAGCAGGTGGGCTGGAACCGCCTGCCCCGCCACCTGGCGGGGTGCCTGTGCTGGGGCCACTTGCTGGACCGCATGTCCACAATGGTATCTCTCCCCAGGCGCAGGGCGCGTGGGAATCATGTACAGATGCCACAGCTTCTGGCAGGGCTCATCCCACCTCATCTCGGGGTGCAGGGGAATCCGCATACGGAATTCCTCATCATAAGCCAACCACGACGGGCCCGGGAAGTCGACCATCGCCCCGTAAACGTGGTCCAAATACTGGACCATCGGAATCGCCATATCCGGCCGGGCCCTGAGGTAGACCGCCACGTATATGAGGTAGGCCGGCAACCGGTTGGCCCACGTACGTGGCTGCTTGCGACGACGTACCTGCTCCTTATCCTTCTCCTCTTGCCCCTCCCTCTCCTCTATGGTGGGTTCTCTGGTAAGGAGGGAGAAGATGTCCACACACTTCCCACGCCAGATCTTTTCCTTGGTGGCTTGGGCCAAATGGTCCCCCAGGGGCAATGAATACCCCACAGTCGGCAATGCCGACACAGGAACGGCGGGAACTGCGGGCATCTGAAAAGGAGCCTGGACCAACCCGGTCACCCCTAAAACATTCCCAACTGCGTAAGGAGTACCCCCCACACCGGGGCCCTGGGTGAGAGCTGGAGTCACCGGGTGGGCCGTCGGCGGCCGAACCGCTGCACCACCCGTGCGAGGCCAAGGGCATTGAAACCCCCCCAACATTGCCATGTGTGTGGGTGTGCTAGATTGAACCACATACTCACATGCTGCACCCCCATGGGCCGCCCCCACCGGGGGTTCCGACCCACTGGGGGCGTCGGAGCTCACACCCCAACTGAGCTCGCCGACGGGGCCTGACCAGCACCGGCCTGTCGATCGGGGAGCTGCGAGGCAGTGGCCGATGCCGGGCCACGCGCCTCAGTCAGCTCGACTCGTCCTGCCGCCTGCCGCTGCCCAGCAGACGATGGACGAATCTGCACCCCAAACGGGGTCCCCTGGGTGGTTAACCCTGGCCAGTGAAGCCTCGAGGGCCGCAACGCGGGCCAGAAGGGCCTCCACACCGACGTAGCCCCCCAAGCCAAGAGGGGGCAAAGGGCCGGCCGGCCCACTAACTGCAGGCGCGGGTCCAGGTCCCTGGACCCCGGGGCCCATATAGGGCCATGATCCCAGGCCTGGCCCCAGGGCCGGGTAGAACCCTGCCAGGGGAGAGAGCTGAAACCCCCCGCAGGCAGCTGCGCACCAACGGGGGAAGGCCCCGCAGAATGGGCCACACCAGAGGCAGTGGCCACTGCTTGCGGGCCGAGGGCCGCGGCCCCTACAGGGCCGGTACGCAGACCTCCAGCCCCAGGCTAAGGGGAAATCAACCCCATACCACCAGTCCCGGTGAGCTCGGGCAAAGGAGGCTGCTGGGTAGGCGCGGCCGCGGTCCTCCGACCCGGCTGGCGCCTCCGCGCAGAACAAGCCACATTCGCAGCCGCCTTCTTCTTAGAGGGCATCGCAGCTAACCGATGGGAAGCTGAAAAGGAAAAAATTCAGCAGCCAAGAGGCTTCCCGGTGAAGGTAAAAGCAACGGAGGTAAGAGGGAAAAACTTATCCGCTCCGTCGCTTCGCAAAATGGCAGCTCGGCTGCCTCGTGGCCACCCCTTTTATAGGGGAGCTGGCCACGCCCCCTAACTACCCGGATGCCTTCGTCCGATGGGGGGGGCCGCAAAGAGCGCGGCGGCCATTTTGGCGCCGCGCTTGCATTCTTCCAATACTTTGGAGTATGAATGAGAAATTTGGTACTGGAGTTACCTGGAAATATTTTACACTGAAAGGAGCAACTGGTGTGTGCAAATGGTAATGTACAGTAGGTTGGGCCATTTTGTACACTGTGTATGGTAAGGATGAATCTAGGTTCACGACCAGCAATGTAACATGTGGGAGCTATAGCGAACCATGTCTCCGTACAGTATTTATTTATTTATAACATTTATACCCCACCTTCCTCATCCCTAGATGACCCAAGGCAGCCTACAACAAAATTTAAAAACATACAGAATCTTAAAAGCTATCCAATGCATAAACACCTGTACGATGTTTATGCTTGCACACCCATGCCATCTTTGTTGGTATACTCTTAACACTTCATAAATCTATACCTATAAGGATGGAATGTGGCCGTACGTGTGTGGAATGCATACCCACACCCCTGGAGCCTACCCCGTAATGCTCTGCACACACCTAACTTTCCCCACGGACACGAAAAAGCATAGACTACAAGTCCTAGCATCCTACACAGCATGCCTCAGCCAATCCGGCATGAGGGCCAGAGTGCGTGTGCCCCATGGCCTTCACGGCTTTCCCAAATGGGTGGTATGGAAATGCAATAAATAAATGAGGAATCAAAAATATGTTTTGATAGCTCAGTGGTTTAGATATCTGGTTGCAGAGTCAGAGAATGCATATTCGATTCACCACTGCACATCCCAGATGAGCCAGATTGTGTAGTGATGGACAAGCTGCACAATCTCCCAGAAGGAGAAAATGGTAAACCACTACTGTGTATTTTTTACCTAGAAAACCCTGGGAAAGGTTGTCATAAATCAGAATCAATTTGATGGCACACAGTTATAAGCAAGTGATTCAGCACATCTGAAATGGTCTTGCACAGGCAAAATATGTTATTTTCCCTCCCCTTATTATTATTATTATTATTATTATTATTATTATTATTATTATTATTATTATTATTATTATTATTATTATTATTATTATTATTATTATTATTATTATTATTATTATTATTATTATTATTATTATTATTATTATTATTATTATTATTATTATTATTATATGCCGCTCTCCTCGCCGGAGCGACTCAGAGTGGCTAACCTCCACAGAGGTTCAGGGGACATGTTCATTTTGCTAATATCTTGAAGTGGCTCATTTATTAAGCTGCTTTGCAATATTGGAAGCTAAAAATGCAAGGAATCTTTTTTTTTTAACCTTTGATAGTTGGAAGGCTAAATTTTGCTCTGTTCCCCGCAATTGCATGTGCTGGGAATGGACCAAACTTAGAGCACACTTAACTGCACCAAAAAGTCATAAAGGCACCTGACAAGGATCCAAAAAATATGTGTAGGGGCCCTTTGGGTTTTGATTGATCTGCTCTTCTGATCGTCAGAAAAAAATGAACCCCGCTCCACCCCTGCAGCACACCACATAGCAGGACAAACGCCCATCTGATAAAACCTAGGATAAATATCTGAATTCATGATAGTGAAATATCTAAGAAGTCTTTCAACAACATGTGGTCCAATAAAAAAGAGAGCTTTTCTTAATTTTTAAATTATGCATTGGGATGGGCAGGCACAGCAATTAAAGAAGGCATCACACTGATCTATTCAACCCCAATTTAAACATGGAAATTTGTTTCATATTCAAATCTTATCTCTTTACAAGTATGGTGTTAATTCCATTTTAGAACATAAAATGAAGAAAACAAAAGGCTTTCCTTGTGCATAATATGTTTATTAATTTGTTCTATGTATAGTTGGTTTTCAGTCACCATTTCTAGCTGATTATATGGTGTGTTAAGGGAGATAAACTATATTTTGTTGTTTCTACATAGCAAGCATTTAACACCCACACAGTTACTGCTTCATGGTTGGTTTTCATTGATAAATTTTATGTTCTGAGGCACTTCTCATGTTCTGTCAAAGGTCTTTTCCCACATAGTTTGCTGAGCATTGCCCAGTGGGAGACCTCCTTTTGATACTACTCTCAAAGATGAAGTAACTTGTTTGAAATGGAGAAATCTGGAAACATTTCTTTGAATGTTATAATCCTCATCAAATATGAGTTACACTTTCTTTGATGTGGTCTTCACATATGTTTTGCACATTGGACTTATAAATATTATATCAGCTCTGGTGTGAAGATATTTTTCTATTCAGGACAACTGATTTACCTACAGTTATGGAATCACATAATTAGAAAAATATATCTATAGTATCTTTTTAGTACAGGAATCCTAAACATAATTACTTCTTGAAAAGTGGGTTTAACTAGGTCTTATGTAAGCATTATGCTATTTGTCATTACAATTGTGTAAGCATTCATTAGTTTTGTGTAAGCATGGGTGAGACTATAATGGCATGTTAAATTTCTTGAATATATGTAAGGCAGCTGGAAAGTCTTGAGTTGTATTGATTGGACCACATTTCAAATCCTCAATGAAGGATTTTTGTGGTTTAATGCTATCCTGAGGCTCCAGTGGCCCTAGCAGATTGAATGTGACTCAGCTCCAGTGATGGAAGCTTTGATCTGGCCTGTTTACTGTGCCCCTCAATGGACTGGTGGGATGGGGAGCCAGCACCCTTCTCTTTCTTGTACCCAGTTCTTCAACATTTATAAAATCAAGTTCAAGCCAGTGGTGGCTGGCCTATCAGGCAACCGGGACTCAGCCCAGGGTGGCTCCCAGGCCCCCATGGTACCCCCCTTGGGTGCCAATCCAAAGAGCTGAGCCGAGCTGCGATGCCCGGAATGATCAAGCAAAGGAGCGGGGCTCCGTGTTCCTCTGCTTTCCTTCCTCCTCCTGTGCTGCCAAAGATAAGATTACAAAAGCAGCTCCATTGACAGCAGACCTGCCTTGGCTTAGATGTTGCAATTTTGCCTTGTTAGCAGGAGGTTGTTGGTTTGAATCCCCAGAGGGGAGTTGAAATTAGAAGACAAGTGGAAACGTACAGTATATATTTTGTTAGGGTTAGATGCCCTCATCACTCCCTGTCCAGCACCCTTTTAATTTAGCCAGCATGCCCCTGGTTGAAGACCCACCTTTCCCCTCCAATAATAGAACACTGCTGTAACCTCTGAATTGTGAGCATTTTTCTAAGAAAGCCTGTTTTTGTGTCTTTTACTTCAGTAAACAACAAACATGTGTTGGCAAAGATTTGGTCCTGTATACAATAAATTGTAGCTTAAGTATGTAATATCTTTATTTATTTACTTTCATTTAAGCCATATCTTTCAGCACACCATTGGAAATGAGCACCACTTTCTTTAATGGAATGTACTGTGATAGAAGTGTTTGTAGGAATTCAGTCAAGCAGTGCAAATGTTTACTACCATGCTGGAAATTTCAACCATTCTCAATCAATGCCTAAAATTCAGTTCATCACTATATAATATAACATTACTCAGATGAAATTTTTGCTGGGCATTACATCTTGGGAATGCAAGTTGTCCAATTTGATTTCTCAATCACACATATGGTTCCTGTCACAATCAGTTGTTCAATGCGCTAGTGGAAGAGGTTAGTGGATAACACTTCTACTTTGGTGCTAAAGGATTTCAGTCAATTTGTTTGGGTGGGGGAGTCACATCAAAAAGAATTTCCAAGTGAATACTTATGCTTTGTAAGAGACTTAGGAAGATAATTTTGAAACCAGATTTCTGATTGCCCTTGTGACTTGCCTGAATAGTTGGTTAAGTGAAATATCACACAAGAAACAAAAGAAAATAAGAATAAAATAAAAATGTTATGTCACTTTAAAGACTAATTTATTATGTTTTAATGTGAGATTTCATGGATCAAGTTGACTTCCTCAAATATTTTGCAATAGTTTCAGTCAGCTGGGCAGTCTGTGTCTGCACAGACCAACATGGCTACCATTTCGAAGCAATGGTTTAGTGGGAAAAAAATCTTACTAAATTCCTTCCTCATATTCTATAAACCTTGAACAAGAACTGGTCTGAGAACATTTCAGGCAAGAACAGGACTCTGGTTAAATTTTAAAAATTTATTTAAAACAACAAACAGAAATAAGATAAAGTATGATAAGTGTTAAAGGTTCAACAGTCATAGTTGTTGTTCAGTCACACAGTCGATTCTGACCCTTTGCGACCCCATGAACCATTGCCCTCCAGGCACCTCTACCATCTACCTTCCTCCTCATCCCACCCAGCCCTGTCCCTACTGCATCCACGATGCCATCTAGTCATCTCATCCTTGGCCATCCCCTTCTTATTTTGCCCTCCAGCTTTCCCAGCATCAAGGCCTTCTCAAGTGAATCCTCCTTTCTCATTTAATGTCCAAAGTACTTCATCTTCATCTTTACTATTAACCTTCCAATGAGCAGTCAGAGTTGATTTCTTCTAAGCTTGACCTATTTGTTTTCCTTGCTGTCCAGTGGACTCTCAAAACTCTTCTCCAGCACCACATTTCAAAGGCGTCTATTCTTCTGCATTCAGCTTTCCTAATGGTCCAGCTCTCACAGCCATACATTACCACCAGGAATACCATTGCTTTGACTATGCAAATTTTTGTTTGCAATGTGATGTCTCTGTTTTTAACTATGTTCCCCAGGTTTCTCATAGCTTGTCTCCCAAGAATCAGTCTCCTTTTTATTTCATGGCTGCAATCTCCATCTGCAGAGATCTTGGATCCTAAGAAAGTAAAATCTGTCACTGCTTCTACTTCTTCCCCATCTATTTTCCAGGGACTGATATGGCCTGTTGCCATTATCTTGGTTTTCTTGATATTGAGTCTCAGGCCAACTTTTGCACTCTCTTCTTTCAACCTAATCAGGAGCTTCTTTAGGCTTACTTTCTGCTATCAGGGTAGTATCATCTGCATATCTCAAATTGTTGACGTTTCTCCCAGCAATTTTGATCCCATATTGTGATTCCTCCATCCCTGCATTGCACATTATGTGCTCTGTGTATCAGTTGAACAAGCAGGGTGACAAAATGCAGCCTTGTCTTACTCCTTTTCCTATTCCAAAACACTCCGATATTCCATTCTCTGTCCTAACTGTTGTTTCTTGATTCATGTACAGATTTCTCATGAGGATATGAGGTGTTCTGATATTCCCATCTCCCTAATCACTTGCCACATCTTGTTGTGGTCCACAAAGTCAAAGGCCTTGGTGTAGTCAATGAAGCAGAAGTAGACTTGTTTCTGATATTCTAGTTACAGTACATACTCTTTTACAAGAGAAGGTGAATGGCTATCAATCTTGAAATGTCCTGCGCTGATGGCAACACACTGAATCATCCTAGTCTGTAGCTTTTATTTCTCTCAGCTTCTTCCTCTGTGATCAAATTGATCACATGATGGGGATTAATTATTGCAAACTGAGCCTGACAATTAGCTCTCATTCCATGGTTTGTTGCTGCTATGTGCCATCAAATCATTTCTGACCAGTAGTGGGCACCAAAAACTTTTACTACCACACCATGGGTGGAGCTAGCTCAGTGGGCAGAGCTAGCTCAGTGGGTGGAGCTAACTCAAGGTGGGAGCCACAAACCTAAGAAGGCACACACTAAAACAGTTAGCTAGAAATACAGTCCTTTAATACAATAAAATTAAAAACAAACTCACCAAAACAATCAAGAATAACTGCTGTATAACAATACTTACCTTCTAAATATTCCAGATTTCATCTCTCAGCAAGGCAATTTCCCCAAAATCAAATGGGAAAATTGCCTTGTTTAGAGATAAAATCGGGAATATTTAGAAGGCAAGGTCCTAGGATAACAGTAAAAAAAACCCAAAAAACAACATAAGACAATTTTAAGAAGAAACTAAAAACCCGGGAGGGTACCTACCTTGCAATGGCTCTTCTCCAGACCGAATCCCAGCAGGGACGGAAGGTCCCGGTGTGGCCGCCCCAGTCGCCCTTGCTGACTGGATGGTATGAGGAAGGGTGCGCGGCGGTTTGAAACACCGCTGTGCCTGGGGGCCTCTGCTGCTGCTCCACCCCATTTCCCTCATCGCCTTTGCCTTCACCTCCTCCTCCTCGTCCACTGCCTCCTCCTCCTCCCTCTTCTCCACCGCCTCTGCCTCCTCCTCCTCCTCTGCCACCGCCACCTCCGCCGCGACCTCCGCCTCCATTGCCTCCACCGCCTCCACCACCTCTGCTGCCTCCACCACATCCACCGCCTCTGCCTCCTCCTCTGCCTCCTCTGCCTCTGCTGCTGCCTCCGCCTCTGCCGCCTCTGCCTCTGCCACCTCCGCCACCTCCACCACCGCCTCCGCCACCGCCTCTGCTGCCGCCTCCACCGCCTCCTCCTCCACCACCTCCTCCGCCTTCTCCGCCTCCGCCGCCTCCGCCGCCTCTGCCGCCTCCGCCGCCTCCGCCGCCTCCGCCGCCTCCGCCGCCTCCGCCGCCTCCACCGCCTCCTCCACCGCCGCCTCCGCCTCTGCCTCCTCCGCCTCCGCCTCCGCCATCTGCCTCTGCCTCTGCCTCTGCCTCTGCCTCTGCCTCTGCCTCTGCCTCCGCCGCCGCCGCCGCCGCCACCGCCGCCACCGCCGCCACCGCCGCCACCGCCGCCACCGCCGCCACCGCCGCCACCGCCGCCACCGCCGCCACCGCCGCCACCGCCTCTTCTGCCTCTTCCGCCTCTTCTGCCTCCTCCTCTGCTTTCACCACCGCCGCCGCCTTCACCTTCACTGCCGCCTTCGCTTTCGCCGCTGCCTCCTTCGCCTCCATCTCCTCCATCTCCATCGCCTTTGCCTTGTTCACCGCGGCTGCCGCCTCCTTCACCGACACTTCCACTGCCGCCTCCTCCTCTGGGTCCCTCGCTGCTGATGCTTCTGCCACCGCCTCCTCCTCTGGGTCCCACAGGGTCCCTTCTGCTCTGACTCAGCTCAGGCCACCGCTCTGCTGCCACTGCTACACTTGCCAGCCCACCTCCAC
Source organism: Bradypodion pumilum (assembly GCA_035047305.1). NCBI lineage: Eukaryota > Metazoa > Chordata > Lepidosauria > Squamata > Chamaeleonidae > Bradypodion > Bradypodion pumilum. The sequence goes on along the minus strand of JAWDJD010000002.1, from coordinate 75,632,640 downwards.
GACTCCAACCAAGCAGAAAATGGCTGCTTGGTCTGGTGTGCATGCATGACGCTGAGTCGTGGAGGCGCGCATGCACAAGTGGGGAAGTGGGAAATTTTTACCACCACCCCTTGTGGACCGGTAGCTGTCCACCACTGTTTCTGACTCATGGCTACCTGATGAATGAGAAATCTCCAAAACATCCTGTCTTCAACAAAAATCTGAACAACCCTGCTCAACTCTTGCAAACACAAGCCTCATGGAGTCAATCCATCTTATGTTTTATCTTCCTCTTTTCTTGCTGCCTTCCACCTTTCTCAGCATGATTATCTTTCCCACAGAGTCTAGCATTCTTATGATTTATCCAAAACAGGACCATCTTCATTTCATCATTTTTGCCTCCAGAGACAGTACAGTCCTGATTTGCTCTACACTTGTTCATCTTTCTGGCAGTCCAGGGTATCCACAGAGAATTTCTACATCCCTGTGTTTCAAATGAATCAATTTTTTCCCCTGTGAGCTATCTTTACTGATCAGCTTTCACATCCATACATGGTGATCAAGAACACAATAATGTGAATAATCTTGATCTTGGTCTCCAGTGAAACATTCTTACATCTGATTATCTTTTCTAATTCCTTCATTGCTAATTTTCTAAGTTTCAGTCTTCTTCTGATTTTGTAAGCTTAAGATCATCCACTGGGTACTCTTCTGTTTGTAGTCAACCTGTTTATTCCACTTTGTACTTGATAATACTTTGATGCATCCAAACAACTCAGTCATGCACGCCTTCATCATGCCATAGGATGATTGCTTCATAGTCTATTTCTGATTTTTGGTTCTCATTGGATATTTTGATCTAATTTTGCTTGTTCTCAGGACACTGGCTTCTCAACTAATTTATAAAACATTGTAGTTAATACTCATTTATTTGCTAAATGAATCGTTAAATAGTATAGCTTGGCTTTTATTGATTACATTGCTATTCTCCTTGATTTATAACACATATTCCAAGCCTATATTTCATACTTAGTTTATTCTATGCTTAACATTATTTATTCTTTATGTTTTACTTTATCAATGTCTGCCTCTGAGTATATGCATAATCTATCCTTACCTATGCATAAGTCGTGCTTCTTCTTCCATGTCTAGGTCAGATGTGAAACTGCCAAAATGAATGCACCTTTTGGTTCCTTTTGCCTGACCTAGTATGAGAAAGTTTAGCTGGAAACACAATGTGGCTGTTACCAGGGTATGCCCGATTGTTGTGCAAAATTACCACAGTCTTTGAGGAGGTTCTTTCTGTGTACCCCATTTTAACTATTATTATAGCTTGTTTTAAAATATGAAATTGTGTTTTTATTGTTACTTGCTTTAATAGTGTAAGCTGCCTTGGGTCCCCTTGTTGGAACAAAGGCAGCATATTCCTGCAAATGATACAAAATAAATAAATAAATAAATAAACTTAGCATATGACATATGAAAAACATTTCCTTTTGGGATAATTTTCCCCTCACAATCTGTAGCCTTTTTCTTGTTCGATGTGCGGATAGGCTACATGACTGTTCATTGGCTGCAGTGTTGAGTTTTCAGTTCATAATGTACATTGAGAAATATAGCACTGCCTCTGCTAAGATTAAGCCAAATCTCTCCCCAACCTCCAGTTTATGTAAGTGTTGTCTTTCGTGCAAGTATTTAAATAGTGTTACTTTTGGAGAGCAAGCAAAACCAAAGTTCTTTCAGTAGGATTTTGTTTACTCTACATATTTGATAGTAAAGTCTTCTCTGGAGAAGAATGAGTAGCAACAGTAGCAGGAGGAGTTTTTGGGTTGGCCCATAACAGAATGTTGAAGTGAACGGACAGAATACCTTAGAGAAATGCTGCCATTTCATAGTGTAATGTGATTTGCGTTTTGTAACTTCTAGGCATTTCATACATATACACACAGAGAGAGTGAGAGTGAGAGAGAGAGAGTACACATACGTTCTAGTACATGTGTCCTATACTAAATCAAGTGTACTTAATCCAAATCTTAACTCTAATTCTGCCTGGGACGTCAGGATCTTAAATTAGTAAATCTCACCCTCTTGATTAGGTTCTTCCATTGATCACACAGGGTATATTTCCCACAAATGTAGCAAAAATTGTTCGATTTATTTACACAGCTGCTCCTATTCATCTTTAGTTCAAAACAGGCTCACTATGGCCTAGTTGTACTATCCAATAAGATGGTTTTGCACTAGAGACAAGCCCTTGGTCCATCTCATTTTATATACCTTTTTCTGACGTCAGCTCAGACATGCCCAGCCGCTGGATAAAAGACTGTCAGTGGCCCCAAAGACACTGGGATGCTTTTGCCGCCATCCTCTGGCCCGACATCACCAGAGGGATCGAAGCGGCAGCAGCTGCTGTGGTTGGGTGGTGGAATTCTGCTCCCACCCTTGTTCCTCTGAGTCCTGTTTCACCTGGGGAGGGATAAAAGACTGTCTGTGGCCCCAAAGATGCCAGGGCGCTTTCACCGCCATCCTCTGGCCTGACATCGCCAGAGGGATCGAAGCGGCAGCGGCTGTGGTGGTTGGGCGGTGGATTTCTGCTCCTGCCCTCCCTCCTCCAGGTCCTGTTTCACCTGGGGAGGGATAAAAGACCATGGCCCCAAAGATGCCGGTACGCTTTCGCCGCCACCCTCTGGCCCGACATCGCTAGAGGGATCGAAGTGGCAGCAGCTGCGGTGGTTGGGCGGTGGAATTCTACTCCCGCTCTCCCTCCTCTGGGTCCTGTTTCACCCGGGGAGGGATAAAAGACTGACTGTTGCCCCAAAGATGCCAGGACGCTTTCGCCGCCATCCTCTGACCCTGACATTGCCAAGGGGATTGAAGTGGCAGCAGCTGCTGTGGTTGGGCAGTGGAGTTCTGCTCCCGCCTTCATGCCCTCCCTCCTCCGGGGTTTTGCCTCCCACTTAGAACTTTGGAGAATTATTATTATTATTATTATTATTATTATTATTATTATTATTATTATTATTATTATTATTATTATTATTATTATTATTATTATTATTATTATTATTATTATTATTATTATTATTATTATTATTATTATTATTATTATTAAATTCTGATTTCAGGTTTGGAATTATTTATTTATTTATTATTTACTTTTTTAAAAATTTCTATCCCACTTCCCTCACTCGAAAGTGACCCGAATTGGCTAAACAACATAATTAAAAACAGGAATAAAACAGATTAGCAAACCCCCATTAAAAAACGCATCTTAAAACCAACTAAAAACTCCCAAACCACCCAGAAAACTTTAAAACAGTCGGAACAAGAACCAGTGTAGGCTAAATAAGCCAGTGGGACTGGGAAACTGATGCATCCATGCCCCATGCCCACTGGCATAGCCATGTTTTCAGTTGTCTTCTGAAAGGGAGCAACTCCGTCTGGAGGTGTAGTTCAAGTGGCAAGAGGTTCCAAAGGGCTGGGGCTGACACTGAGAAGGCCCTGCTCCTAGTCTCTGCAAGGTGGGCTTCTTTTGCCGAAGGGACACAACTGAGCCCCTCCGGTCTGCCCTCGAAGGACGGGTATTACACCTGGGGGTGATGCAGTCTCTTAGGTAACCTGGACCACTGCCATGAAGGGCTTTAAAGGTCAAAACCAGCACCTTGAATTGCACCCGGAGGCACACTGGCAACCAGTGCAACTCCTGGAGCAGTGGTGAGGCACGAGCATAATGCCCCCGCCCCATCACAACCCGGGCAGCCGCATTCTGGACCAGCTGAAGCCTCCGAATGGGAGTCAAGGGCAGCCCCATGTAGAGCGCATTACAATAATCCAATCTGGAGGTGACCAGGGCATGAGTGACCGTGAGCAAGGAGTCCCAGTCCAGGAATGGGCATAACTGGAAGATGACACAAAGCTGTGCAAAGGCTCTCCTGGCTGCAGCTGTCACCTGCTCCTTGAGCAGTAGCCGCGAGTCCAGGAGGACCCCCAAATTACGCACCGGGTCTGTCTGAGGCAAAACAGCCCCATCCAGGACCAAAGCTGGTAACTCCGAGGATAACATGGGGCCCCGAACTCACAGCCACTCAATCTTGCTAGGATTCAGCTGAAGCCCGCGGAATTAGCACACTCGATATAATGTAAATCACATGTGTCATTCCCAGTAGCAAAATCATTGTTGTGCAATCTTAGCCAAGAAAAATGGTGCTATAACGTCCGGCAACTTACCTTTTTTTTGAGGAAGTAGAGGATGAACATGTCTTTTTGTGCTGTCTTTCATAATCTCTGTGACAATTAAGCAATCTCTCACTCCCAGTTTTCCATTCTCCTGTTGAAATCCAGGGTAAAAGATGCTTTCCCCCCTTCCCATCAGGAAGTATGGACATCCAAGGAATTTGTGGAGAAATAGTGAGGTGTGTAATATAAAGGGGAAAACATTGAATGCCTGAAATGTTGTAATCAACTTTAAAAATATAATGGAAATAAATTCTCAAGGACCCAGAATATGGCTGGAGAAAGACATTGGAAATCTCCTAATGGGGAAATAAAATTTGAGGAGCTTGGAAAGTAAAGTACAGTACAACACAACCTCACTTAGCTTCACTCCCCCTCCCCCTAAAAAAGGCCCTGTAAGTTTCTTTGGCATTCTTTTTTTTTGCTAGCCACATTGGCATGCTATTGTGCAGCAACATCAGGCAATTTCCCGGCATTTTGAATTGTGGGTACTGAAGCACAATATCCTGCACTCATAAACTGGAGGTTTTTTGAAGACTTGACTATCTGGCTTAATGAACAAAGCACCCCAAGATGGTTTGCACAGAATTGCTTACATATAACAAAATACAGTACATCTCATTTTCACATTTCATAGCAGCAAATTTGTTTCTGCTCATCTTTTCCTTTTCTCTAAGGTGACATTTTTTCTGTAGATATATTACTTGAAGAAAATTTTGAGCAGAAAGTAGTAAGGATATTATGAACAATGACAGCTTCCTCTATATTTACTCTTGGGGTTGCATTCATGAAAGGCAATATTACTGCTAGGAAATCTTCTTCAAGTTTACCCTAAGTTGATTATACAGCTAAAATTACCTATTTGTCAGTAGCATGTATCCAAATTTCTTCAGATGTCTTTTCACTTTTGCTCTTGTAGTTTGAGATGATTTCCTTTAACACCCTCACACGACACACATCAACAGGGGACTTGGCATTATTAAGGGAGATCTTAAGAAGGAAATCAACTATGGAATGTTTTACAAATGTGGTTCAATAAACTCCACATAATTTCAAATGAAAGTGATGCATACAAGAAAGCCTTGGGAATTCGGCATTGAAACTGTGTTTCACTGAGATTCAAGTAAGAAAGGCCTTTGGGAGAATAGGACTATTTTCAAATACCCTTATAGGAAAAAAAATCTTTTCCAGGGGTTCTAAAGAAAGAAATTTGCATATTAATAGAAGATTAAAGTGCCCATCAAGAATTCTGTAGCAGTTTCTTTCTCTTCTCCATTTTATTCTTCACAAAAACATTTTTTCACAACTGTCTCTTCAGCTACAACAGTGAGATTCTAAAGCCCCCCACACCGGCAATGGGGCACAACATCTATGTGCCTGAACACTGCTGCATTATTTAGTCACACACATATACTGTATGCCAGAAGAAACTTGAAAAAATCTCTCCCCACACTAAATGTTTTAGTATTCAATTCTTCTTTTCTTTTCTGTCTTTCTTTTTTAAAAGAGTGATACCTAAATAAAAGATGTAGCTAGCTGGAAGGTTCACAAAGTTGATGTTAGTGTCAAGGAGGCATCCTCTGAGTCAGCGGTTTCACATGGAAATAATTCTCTTTTACTTGTCTGGAATCTCCTCCGACAGAACAGCACTGAGATACTGAAACCTTAGGAAAAACATTTCAGTTTTGAATATAGATGTTAGATGTAATATCACACTGCCCTGAACTACATATACCACAATGCATTTCCTATGTAACCCTACTCCTCTGACCTCATCTAACCCTATTAAAGGACCCTTGCTTACCCGCTGACCCATTCCCTATCCTGACCCTTGAGACCACCACTGACTGCCATGCGGGCAGTGGAAATAAAAGACTTTAAAGACAAATGATTGAATCTGGAGTTATTGCGCTGAACCATGTGAAACTCTCTAACAAAATGGTAGCAGAGGCTGTGGTTTGCCCATAATTAACTCCAGAACAAACAAAGATGACCAAAAAGAAGACCCGAATGAACAAGGTGGGGGCCAAGACACGGGCCAGACCCACAGGACACAAAGGAGGACCCAAAACTCCCAAACCAGCGACCGTATGACCCCAATCAGTAACAGAAGAAGCTGGTGCACCTCAATCTCATTGGGCCACTCAAAAGGTCTCTAGGCCAGAAGAGATTCTTCCTGACAATAGTTGATGACTTCAGCAGGTATGGCTTCATGTACACCCTCAAGAGCAAAGACAAGACCTTCAACAAATTCAAGGAATTGTACAAGAGGATACAAACACAACACAAACATAAAGCAGCTGATGATGGACAGAGGCTGGGAATTTCTGTCCAAAGAGTTTGAGAACTGGATAATCGAGAAGGGGATGCTGCACTTCAAGACTGCACCATTCTCAGCCTTCCAAAATGGAGTTGCTGAACGAAGAAACGGAGTACTCCAGACCATGATCAGGTGCACAATTGAAGACGCAGGCCTGAGCTTCTCATATTGGAGGGAAGCACTGCTGTACTCCAACTACATACTGAACAGATTGTGGTCCAGCGTCATTGGAAGGGTGCCCTATGAAGCCATGTATAATCGGAAACCCAAACTGGCCCACCTTCATGTCTTCGGAGTGCTTGCAGACATGCACATACCAAGACAGCTGATAAAAAAGGGGGACAGGGTAACGAGAAGATTAAGGTTCCTAGGGTACGAACCAGGTTCAAAGGCATACCGATTCCTAAACTACAACCTGAAGATAGTGGTTTCCAGGTCGGCCACGTTTCATGAGCACTCAAACTGGAGCAAAATACATGCAAATGAAATATTGACAAGTGATCTAGAACATGAGGAAGCCAGAGCACTGCTGCCCAATGCAGAGCCCAGTGGGCCAGAAGATGCAACACATGATGAAATTGGAGGACAGCAACCATGCCTGAGCGCCGCCGACATTAGGGATGCCGAATTGCCAAACCCTCTGGAAGCAGCACCTAGAAGGTCAATCAGGTCAACCAAAAACCAAACCCCCATAGAGCTGGAGGATTATGTACTAGGCATAGACGCCTACCCCGAGACGCCCACAAGTTATGATGACATAACCAAGTTACCACCTGAGGAGCAGGACAAGTGGAGAGTGGCAATGGAGAAGGAGATGGAAAGCCTCAAGGCCCTTAATGTAAACACTCCTGCAACAGTCCTTGAGGGACAAAAGACAGTGGGGACGAAATGGGTATTCAAGGTCAAACAACTAGAGGATAGGCAGACACTGTATAAGGCCCGACTAGTGGCCTAAGGTTTCACCCAAAGATACACAGACGATTACGAAGACACCTATTCCCCAACGGTGAAACCAGAAAGTGTCAAGGCTGCCCTAGTGATGGCAACCATACTTGGAGAACAAGTGTACCATTTTGAAGTACAGACAGCATACCTACACACACAACTAGATAAAGAAATATACGTCAAGGCACCACCCAGCATTGTACATAGCAGCAGAGAGACATGGCTGCTCAACAAGAACCTCTACAAGTCTCAAACAGTCCGGCAGGAGATGGTACGAATGTCTGGCTGAGACAATAGGACAATTGAACTTTTTCCCAGTTAAGGACAACAAATGTGTATTCCTAAGAAGATCACCGGAGGGGGTTGAAAAGGTCCTGGTTTATGTTGATGACCTGTTGTATTTTGGAAAAAGCAAGTCCAGCTATGACGAGTTCACCCAAGGCCTACAAAGCGAGTTCTCCCTGAAGAGCCTGGGTGAGGTGAACAAAACCTAGGGGTACAAGTTTCAAGAATACCAAACGACTTTGCTGTTTTCCAAAAGGAAAAAATAGTCAAACTCCTTGACAAGTGTAACATGTCTGATGCCCACCCATGTGGGACGCCCATGCAAACGGACTTCATGAAAAATGCCCATGAGGAGGGAGAACCTTTTCAAGACACCAGCCTCTACAGATCCACCATTGGATCACTGCTGCACATCGCCAACTGGATTGAATCTGGAGTTATTGGAACGAACCATCTGAAACTCTCTAACAGTATATGTAGTAACAAAGCTTGGAAAAATACTTGATTAGAAGATAGCTGTCAGAATACTACAGCTGGAATGCTCCGTGGACTTGCTAGCTGGGTATTTCTGAGAACTGCAGTCCAAGAAACAATACCTTCTCCAAGGTCTAGGGCAGCATAGCTGGGGTGGGTGGGTGAGCAAGACAAATAGTGCCTACATATGTAGCATATGAAATCCTGGTATTTCCAATTGATGAGCAGCTGAAAGTAGTATTGTCTCAAAGGAAGGGCAGAACTATATAGGATATTTCTTTGTCAGCAGTGTTGGAAAGCTGTTGCTTATCATATAGATCTTAGGGAGGCTTGCAAGAAGAAATAAAACAATTTTAAAATGTAATGAAAATAAAAGCAGTAATAAATGTACCGCACATCATAAAATCACAAGCTGTAGTGAATTAAAGAAGGCTTAGAATGAAGAGGAATTAAAAGACTTGGCTTAAAATCAAGAGAGATTAAAAGACTTGAGATATTAGTAGCAGTAGGAGTAATAACAGGAATTAACAACAGCAGCAACAATAACAATGTCTTCTGTGAAATAAAGGATAGGGACTTACATCAAGGTACAAACCTGAAGAGCCTCCAGAGTGGATGAGATCCATATCTTTTAGTAGAAAAAATAGCTTCAACTCACTTACGCCTGTCTATATTTATATTAAAGATGAAGCTAAAGTACTTTGGACATCAAATGAGAAGAGAGGATTCACTTGAAAAAGCCTTGATGCTGGGAAAGGTCAAGGGCAAAAGAAGAAGGGGTGGCAGAAAATGAGATGACTAGATGGTATAGTAGATACAATGGGCACAGAGCTGGGCAGTTTAAGAAGGAAGTTGAGGACAGAGGTGCCTGGCGGGCAATAGTCCATGGGGTCGCAAAGGGCCAGAATCAACTGTGCGGCTGAACAACAACAATATTTTTAAATGAAGGACTTGGCAACCATGATTTTTCCCCAATTTTTCACATAAGGAATAAGCCATCATATGATGAAGAGAAGGGCAAAATTAAGGTGCAGAGATTCTAACAGTATCCTTCTTAAAAAAATGTATTTCCCAGGGTGAATATTTCAGTTCTCTGTGGCTCTGCCTAGCCTTAAATTCAGTGTCTAGACAGATTTGCTACACATTTAATTATTGAAGCAATGGCCTCAGTGATTCACACTTAATTTATATGGACAATATGGAGTTATTTGTGAGCTTTTCTGAGAAGCTGAATAGCCTCTTAAACTTGGTTGAATTTTGCCATACAGATATCCAAAATAACTTGAGTTGATAAATATGCTATTATACACAGGAAAAAAACAAAATCTCAAAGGACAATAACTTCTTCTTTCATGTCCCAAACAAACTCTGGACTGCCAAAATGAAGCCACTTTCTTGGCTTTGTCATTGGCCAAACTTAAGTCATCATCAGTGCATGTTTCTGGCAGTAATCGGCAGACCAGAAAATGAGCTGGATTCTGTATCTCTCTGCATTCACACTGCATGTTGTTGTCCACCAGTAGTCCCCACTTCAGCATCTTGGTCTTACATTTAGGGATTCCAACCCTCAGCCTATTCAGGATCCTCCAAATGATGTTGGATAGGTTGAATTCCTCAGCTATATCCTCCCTTAATGATCTTCCTTACCCAGTGAGCTCCTTCCTCTATCTTTTAGTTTGCTTTTGCTCTTCTGTACCCTCAAGAATGTTTGTTCTTGTCATAAACCTCTTTCTGAATCTGAACCAGTGGACTTGAGGCTCATATCAATTCAGAGGATGTCGAGGGTCATTCTCTGACTTTGTTCTTTTGGCGTCTGCTGCTCATACCTGTCAACCACGGATCCGGAAAATACAGGACCTGTGCAAATGGTTCTGTGCAGGTCGCCTTCTATGCATGCGTAGAACGGGCTATGCAAGAGTAAAACCCTTCTACGCATGCATAGAAGGCGACCTGCGCAGAAGGGCTGCGCAGTATCTCCTTTTTCCCGTTGCCAAATTCCGGGGTTTCGGCAGCACGGGGCGGTAAATGGCACAAATCAGCGCTGAAAACCGTGAAATCCCGGCCAATCCAGGAAGGTTGACAGGTATGCCGCTGCTACTTCTCTCCTGATCTTAGGTGGAGTGATACCAACAAGAGGGTATACCAATTTAGGACAATAACTATGAGCTCACTACTGAACAATTTATTCAATGCTTAGAGAGGAGAACCTACAAATATGTTGTTGTTGTTGTTGTTTAGTCACACAGTTGATTCCGACCCTTTGCGACCCTATGGACCATTGGACTACAGGCACCTCTGTCCTCCACCATCCTCCTCAACCTGCCCAGCTCTGTGCCCAATGCATCTACAGTACCATCTAGCCATCTCATTTTTGACCATAGCCTTCTTCTTTTGCCCTCCACCTTTCCCAGCATCAAGGCTTTCTCAAGTGAATCCTCTCTTCTCATTTCATGTCTGAAGTACTTTATCTTTATCTTTACTATTTGACCTTCTAAGGAGCAGTCAGGGTTGATTTCTTCTAAGATTGACCTATTTGTTCTCCTCGCTGTCCAGGGGACTCTCAAAATTCTCCTCCAACACCACATTTCAAAAGTGTCTATTCTTCTGTGCTCAAGTTTCCTAATGGTCCAGCTCTCACAACCATATATTACCATGGGGAACACCATTGCTTTGCCCTTGTGAATTTTTGTTTGCAAGGTGGTGTCTCTACTTTTAACCATGTTCCCCAAGTTTCTCATAGCTTGTCTCTCAAGAATCAGTCACCTTTTTATTTCATGGCTGTAATCACCATCTGTAGTGATCTTTGATCCTAAGAAAATAAAACCAGTCACTAATTCTACTGCTTCCCCATCTATTTATATTTAGGCCTCTGTAATATAAATCTCAATATATTAAATCTCTGTATAAACCACAAGGAACTGAAGTAATTATTCAGGAACAAATAATTTGATAGTTGGAACAATTTGATGCAAAAGTAAAAAGTAAATCAGCCAGCCTCAGTATTAATATATTCTTTTGAATTTGTGGATAAGACGTGCTATGGTCTTTATAATTTAAATAGGAAAACCCAATTCCTTCTGTCAAAATACTGGTGCCATTTTGAAAGGTATGTATGGAGGAATTTTATTGGCCACAGAGCATGGGTGGCCATACAATTGTTGATATAAATAATTTCTGTACAAATATAAATAATTTCTTGCAAATGAGAACTATCCCACGTTCATGGATGTTCAATATTGCAGAGATGATGGACTAAGAAACAGCTCCTGGAGGAATAACACCAATAAGTACAAAATGAAACAGGAGATTAAATAAAACAGATGTCCAATCCAAGGCCAAGTTATTTTTAGTAGATATTATCAGAAAAGAATTATGGAGTAATCAAATCAAATCAAATCTTTATTATTACAGCCAAAGGCCAGACAGAGTGCACCAGATAACACAACCATTCTGGCATCACATATAGAATAAAAGGATTTCCGACACACCAAGCATATACAGTAAAATATTTAAAAAAATAAAAATTTGTTTGAGAATCCTATAATACACACAATAGTATTTTACTTTAGTCTGACTGTCCCAAGTTCACATTCGCGAATGTTAACACTGGAGGCTCACTATTTACTGAGCACTATTGGGGTCAAAAGACATGAATCGCCATACTTTTGCGAATGCAGGATGATTTCCATGCAAACCTGGCAATAGTGGCCGTCGTTGCCTTGGAACTGTCAGATAGTAATATACTCAAGTTTCTATTATCGCTGGAGGCCAAGTACGGAACTGCTAAAAAGAGCTCTTTTCTGAGATCTTCATAAAAGGGACACTCTAAAAGAAAGTGCTCGGAATTTTCTATCTTGTTGGTGTGACAAGCACATATACGTTCACAAACTGGGATTTTCTTAAAAAGCCCCTCCCTAAATGCCGAGGGAAGCATATTGTGACGAATGAGACTAAAAGAGCGTCTGTGGTCTCGGTTATTTAAAGAGGAAAGATAGGACAACGGTTTAAGCACATTAAAATGTGGCCACTCAAACAAGGAAGAGGTAACTTTGGTTAGATCTATTTGGCGGTATATATCAGTTATCCTTTGTTTTATTTCCTCCCTGGCTCGATTTGGTCCTAGGGAAACAAGGTGAGTTTTAGAAAGTCCATATGATGTCAAAACTGCTTCTATATGAGAAATCCAAGGGGAAGTTACATTATCTGCCATCATTAAAGTAAGTAGACCCACTGGAGAAAACAGAAGTTTCACCCAATACATAGCGGCACATGTTAATAATCTGGCCTTCACAGTTAGCATACCCATTTCTAACTTTAGGGCAGCATTAGAAATGCAAGATGGAGTCTGCATAATGGACCTCAGGAACTTAGATTGGACAATTTCTAAGGGATGGACACTCGATGCGGCACTAAATGGGGCCCCATAAGACATTTGAGTAAGGGGTTTGGCTGAATACTGCCTTAGAGCAGCTACAACATTATAACCGCCTTTCTTCCAGAAATTTTTTTGGATGGCTCCGGCACTACTCTTTGCCTTAGAGGCTAGGTGCATTATGTGTGATTTTTTGCTACTGTTAGATTGAAAGATTACCCCCAGGTAATTATAATAGTGGGTCTGTTCGATTAGTTTTGGAGTAATTAATCTCCAGTTGGTTTTGGTGACAGTAATTGGCAAAGGTGCGAAGAGCCCTACACATCCCAATTTGCGACCTGGAAAGTACAACCGCATCGTCAGCGTAAAGAAGTATTGGAATATGCTTCGTACCCAGATTTGGTGCATGGAAGTCCCTGCAGTTAAGACAATCTACGATGTCATTTATATATATATCAAATAATACAGGAGCTAAAACACAACCTTGCCTAACACCCCTATCCGTTTTAATAGATCTAGACAAGTGTCCCTGCATGCTGCATTTTACCCTAATTGTTGTATTGTGGTGCAGCGCTTGAATTAGAAACAATAGCCGAGGGTCGATGGAGGCTTTCTCCAACTTTTCCCACAGCAGTATCCTTGATACTGTGTCAAAAGCTGACTTCAAGTCAATGAAAGTGGCGTAGAGGGAAACAGTGAAGTTGGACGAGTATTTATGAATAAGGTGCTCTAAAATAGCACAGTGGTCCATCGCAGATCTACCTTCTCTAAAGCCTGCCTGTTCATCGGCAATTATCTTGGAGTAACAAGTAAATAAAACATGTTGGAATTGTAACAAATCTAAAGAAACATTTCAATTGATTGGCTGCTGAAGAAGGGCTTTTAAGAGGTTGGTGCATGGCTCTATTCATATGCTTTTAACTTTTCTGAGATAGAAAGAGGAAGAGAAAATAATATATCACTTACAGCGTGGATTCTCAACCTGTGGCCCGCAGGCTGGGTGCAGCCCACAGCACCATTTCAGGAAGTGCCATGTGGTGGAGGAATGGCAAAATAGCCATTTGGCCCCTGAAGCTGTCTGAAGGAGTGTGACCCGGCCCCTGGCTTTAAAAGAATGAGAACTCCTGACTTACAGTTATATAAAGCAAAAAATTGTTTTTTTTTTTTGCCTTTCAATATTATAATTTGTTTAATTCTTTTTTATTCCTTTAAAATCCAAGCTGAAACCCTATTGCTTATCATAGGACATTGTAACTGGAGCAGACATATTTGAATCAATTGATCATACTGAGAAGTTGATTTACCACTTTCTCATTGATTCGTAGTGTTGGTTTACTACAGGATTCCAGCCTCTATGTCTTGATTTGTAACATTTTGCTAATCTTGATGTGAATTGACGGAGTCTCAGTTTTAGAAGTAAGATGAGAAATCCATCATTCAAACAAATGAACAGTCTGCTGGATCAAATTTAAATAACAAACAATCCAGCAGGAAATATTTCCCAGTATTCAGACTCACTTTATATGCCACTTGTTTCCATGTTCTAACTCCAACCTATAAAGAAGCTTCTTATGTTCTGGGTGATATAAAACTGATATGCGATGTAACATTTTTTTGACTTGCTACAGTCAAAAAATTATAACGATAGAGCACATTGCCATTTAAAGGCTTCAAAGTGCTTTGTGAACATTAATTAAACCTTATATCCCACCATGGTGAAGATAGGAATAATTTTTGTTCCCTCTATCTTGACTCTTGACATCAGCTCCTCAAAATGGAGAGGCTGTCTTTGATGTTTTCTTTCATATTTTCACTCTAACTTAAAAATAGGCTTCGATGTTCAAGGCTATTATTGAATGCATAATTGTGTATCCATTTGTATGTAGCTGTTTTACAAGCAGTATCTTTAGAGAACCTCTTTGAAATGCTTTGTCTGTTCAGATGTAAAAAAAGCACACTCAGAAGAAAAAGAAGAGTGGACAGAACAAATAATTGTAAAAAAAATAGCTTATTTCCATTTTTTTAGCTCCTTCTTTATAATTCAGCTATTAGCTTCCAAGAAGAGACTTAAATAACTAGTGAATAACCTATCAAAAGAAGGACTATCTTAATTTTCTCATGTTTATTATTGGTTTGAAAAAGATGGCACCCAGACATGGTGTAGCATGATAGATACTAGAGCAGGTTTATCACTTGTTTAATTGAATGTAAGGAAGGCAGTGATGTAATAAAGAAATGTTTTTCTGGTTGAAGTAGTGTCCGTTGTAGTAATTACAGTAGCCAGACAACTAACCTCTCATGCTCTGGCAAAGCATAGTTTCAAATTCCTATTCAGGTAACATGTTAGTTCATGATATTGACTCAAGATCCCAGTGACCTAAACACAATTATTATTCTGATGTAAAGTAAATTTATTGATTCAACAGGATTTACATACATGTTGACTTCCTGTTCAGGAGTTGATTCAATGGGCCTACTCTTCTTTGGGATAATAATTTAGTTTTAAAAACACAGAAACAACAAAACAAAATTCAGCTATGCTGCCTCAGGTTCCTCAGAGGTAGAGTGGAATACAAATGTTACTGCATACATTATTTACTACAAATTATAATCAATAAATAAGTATAATTGCTTAAAAGTGTTCTACTAAACAAAGTTGTTAGCTTCATGAACCAAACTTTGTAATACAACATTGAGGAATGAAGACAGTCTATCTTTGAAACCTGATTGCTGTTCTCTGGGAAATATTTTGAATGATTTATATAGCCTGCAATAGTAGCTTGTGGTGGCTAGAACCTCTAATTAAACCAATAAGGATCATATAGTACTATGCCCTTTTATCCTCCTTCCAGTAGCTGCACTTGAAGCTCTTTGTTTATGACCCAGGAAATGAGTTAAAAGCTTTCTTGGTTCATCTCTGTTCACAAAATTTGTTTTTGTGATAGTAATGTGCCATCAAATTTAAATACTTAGCATAGTAAATCTAAGGCATCTATGGCTTCAGAATGCTAACCATACTGATTGGGATGGCTTTTCCCCTGGGCTTTTGAACTGGATTCCTAGATAATTCTTTTGGCCCTACTGTGTTTTCCTATTAAGCCACTGCAGCAAAATATTTGGGTATCTGGCCTCTCTGGAAGACTATAAGTGGATTCTCCCTGACTCAGGGGGAAAAATCAATACATTTTCTGCCTTCCAGAAAAACATTGCCAGGAAGCCCTGTCACTAAATAATAAAGGCCAATATGAAATAAAGTGTGCACTCACTTCGGGTGTTTGCATTTATCATTTAATTTTATCTTTTTTTCATTTCAAACATATATACCTATTTTCAGGCCATCGAAACCCTCCAGAATTGGTTTTCAGATAGGTGGCAGGGATGGGGTTGGGGGGGGGGGAGAAAGTCTGTCAGGTTTCTCCTTGCAAAATACTGGATTTTAAACCAAAGCACTTCTGCTTTCAAATCTTTA
Source organism: Bradypodion pumilum (assembly GCA_035047305.1). NCBI lineage: Eukaryota > Metazoa > Chordata > Lepidosauria > Squamata > Chamaeleonidae > Bradypodion > Bradypodion pumilum. Next base: position 75,616,563 of record JAWDJD010000002.1, on the reverse strand, counting down.
TTTCTTGCATATCTTTATTTCTTGCATATCTTTTTCTTTTTATTGACAAGAGAGTGGTCCTCTGTCATGGGTTCTGCCCCATAGAAAGTCACCAATACACAACAGGGAAACCACCAAGGGACCTGGCAAGCAAGAGGTGGAATAAATGGAAGAGTAATAAGGAGAAAGGGCCAAACAACTCTCCCTGGCTGTTTGTGAGCAGGGAGTGATGTGGCCCATAGAAATAGCACTGAGCAAGAGTACAGAATTGCCACCAAGTCAAGGTAAGACTTGGGGCTTTAGTGGGCAGACAGATGAGTGGCAAAAACCTGCCCTGACCCAAATTCATCTTTCCCAATTTGCTGCTGGCATAGACATCACAGACAGCACAAAATTAGAAAGGAAAAAAAATTCTCCAAGTGATGAAAGATGTATGATAGCAGAAGCCTTAAACGTCTCCTCCTTTGTAAATGTTTGTTGCTTTGGTTTGCAATTGCTGCTTGCTCTATTTTTTAATCCATTATGGGAGGTAATCATGGGTTTTATTCCCAAGTATGATTTCCCCATTCTCAAAAATGTGCTGAATTGCATCTCTGGAACATTACCTTCAGTATCCAATTATGTGATTTCAGCCTCAGTAATGTATAACTTAATTTTCAGCTGCAGGGGGGTGGGGGGGAGCCTGGCCTTTACTATTTAGTCCTGTAGGGTGGAACAGCATACCCACTCTATTTTCAGTCCAGCATTCTTGTAGATAAAAATGCTGGAATTTGCAAATTCTCCCATGTTGGCATGAATACAGAGTATCAGAAAAACTGAGCTGGTATCAAAGGAGGAGGAGATTGACAGTTAAAACTACTAATAAAAACCAAGCTCTACCAGGCATGGAAATCCTTGTGTCATCCGGCTGTAGCATCTGCTCTCTACAATTTCTTGTTGTTTTTAGCTTCATTATGAAGCAAGTGACTTCTTTTAGTATAGCAATAGACTGAGTTTGTCTTTCCCCCTTCTTTAAGAAAAACTTAAGAATAGCTTTATTTCATTCTTCTCTCTCTAGACTGGTGGAGTGATCATACGCTTGCCACAGATACTTCTTATGGTCCTGACAGAATGAGCTCCCGTCTTTGTCCCAGCTCTTGCCAACATAGCAGTTCGAAAGCAAGAAATTGCAAATAGATAAATAGGGACCACTTTGGTGGGAAGGTAAACAGCGTTCTGTGTGCTCCGGTGTCTAGTCATGCCTGCCACACGACCATGGAAATGTCTGCAGAAGCAGACAACGCTGGCTCTTTGGCTTTGAAACAGAGGTGAGCTCTGAACCCTAGAGTCGGATACGACTGGCTTTCGAGCAAGGGAAACCTTTACCTTTACCTTTACTTTTACCTAGATCACAGAGGACACCATGTGTGTGTTTTGGAAGCATATTTTAAGTTAACTTTAAATCTTCCTGGATTTAAAAATGTACAACTTTAGTGTATGAGAGTCAAGACACAAGGCACAGCCAAAGGCTGGGTTAACTCAGGTTTATTGCATGGTGGACAGAGGGAACATGAGGTAATGGCGGACGAACAGCTCTATATATAAGGCAGTAACGTATTTGAATGTGGCTCCACGGTAGCCCGTTGGCTACTGGTCCGCGTGACGTCATGGCTGGTCACGCCCTTCTTGTCCAGGTGTAGGTAGCGGCGGGAAACTTCCCGCGCTGCGGTCTTTGATGGGTTTGAACCAAGAGAGCTTGGACGCTCGCTGCTGCCAGCTGGTGGTCATCAGCTCGCGTCCTATTACAGGGTTTATGTGATACAGCTGAAGGTTACATTGTTACTCATTGGCAAGGTTACATTGGTTCAGATACATTGATATCACATGTAGAAGGATACACTATTAGGACACAACACTCCTCCCCCCTAGGATGAGACGAAGTCTCTCAGCCAAGATGGCTTATTTCGAACACGCTGGGGTCTCGGCGCGGGCTGCCCTGCCCCGGCTTCGCTCCCTCCTCCTTGCTCCCTGGCTTCCTGCCCTGCAATCGGAGAGGATGACTTGTTAGTGGTTTGCCGCGGCTCTGCGGCTTTGTTGGGAGGTGTGTGCTTTGTTTGGGAAGAACCGGGGGCACTGGGGGCTAACGAAAAACCCCTCTTCTCGCTTGGACGGGTGGGGGAACACTCCGAAAAACCCCCCCGGCTCGCAAAATCAAAATCAAAATCGGATTCGGGGGAAGCGGCAGCGGCGGCCGCACACTCCTTTTCCCTCCCCCCGGGCTCGGATAGAACTGGGGTATCAAAAGGATATGAGTCGGGCTCGCTGCTTTCCCCCCTGTCTCCCCCTTGGGCTAAACGGGTGGGGGAGAACCCTATCGCTGAATCCTGCCGCTGTGCTCCACTGGTCGGTCCCTCGCTCACTCGGTGCCTCAGTTGATCAGCGTGCCTCCTCCAGAGGAGGCCGGTGCTCGTTTCCACCCGATAGGACACTGGCCCCGTCTGTTCTATTATCGTCCCTGGCACCCAGGCTGGGCCTGCGTTGGCATAGTTCCTACAATGTACAGGATCGCCTATGCCGAAACCTTTCGAGACCGCTAACCCTATGTTCTTCCCTTTGTCCTCGACCCTCGACGGGTCTAGCCTGGACAAAAGCGTGGTCAGTTTCCTCCGCATCAGCAGCTTGGCCGGCGAGTAACCAGACGCTAAGGGGGTCACTCTGTATGCTAATAGGAATTGACAAACCTGGTGATGTAGATCTCCCGAGCCCATGCGCCGCAGCGCATCTTTTGTGGTGCGCACCAACCGTTCCACTTGGCCATTCGTGGCCGGGTGAAACGGTGCGGATGTGACATGCCGAATTGCATTTGCCTCCATGAATGCCGCGAACTCAGCGGACGTGAAACAACTGCCGTTGTCGCTGACCAAAGTGTCGGGTAAACCGAACGTGGAAAAGACCCTCCTTAGCTGGCGAATGGTAGTGGCGGAGGATGTGCTCTTTACCGGAATGACCTCCAGCCACTTAGAATATGCATCCACCACCAGGAGAAACATGGTTCCCCGGAATGGGCCAGCAAAATCTACGTGCACCCTGGACCACGGTCCCCTCGCTGCGTCCCATTCCCTATGTGGTAGGCGGGCCACCTCCGGTCGAGAACATTGACATGCTTCACAAGTGCCAACCATCTGCTCTATGTCGGCGTCCAGCTGGGGCCACCAGAAGTAACTCCGGGCCAACGCCTTGGAACGGACGATCCCCGGGTGGCTGACGTGCAACAGCTTTAGCACCTTCGGCCGCAGGGACGTAGGAACCACCACCCGTTGGCCCCACAACAGGCACCCCCTCTCTAAAGACAACTCCACCCGCTTTCGGAAGAATGGGTCGAATTCCGTGCCTGGGGATGACGCCGGCCACCCCTTCTGCACCCACGAGCATACCTTCTCTAGTGTTCTATCCTTTCCGGTCGCCCGGGCAATGTCGGCCGGTACTATCGGGGGTGACTCTAAAACCTCTATTAGCAATACCTGGCGGTCTCTTCTTACCCCTGCCTTCTGGTCGTCCGACAATGGTAACGGCGACCGTGAGAGCGCGTCTGCATGGCTGATTTCCTTCCCTGGCCGGTATTCTAATTCATGTTGATATGCGTTAAGAAAAATAGCCCACCGCAGCATCCTCGGGGACAGGATCTGTGGCGTGGGCTTATTTGCAGTGAAGATCCCTAACAGGGGCTTGTGATCAGTAACGATCTTGAACGGCCGACCATACAGAAAGTCGTGAAATTTCTTGGTTCCCGCTACTATCGCTAGTGCCTCCCTATCGGTCTGTGCGTAATTCCGCTCTGCTTGGGACAGGGACCTTGAATAAAACGCTATCGGGGCCTCCCTTCCGTCGCCTAACACGTGGCAAAGCACCGCCCCCACCCCCACCGGGGATGCATCGCAGACCAAAACTATGGGCCGTTTGGGGTCGAAATGAGTCAGGATTGCCTCGGATGTGAGGAGTTGCTTTAACTCTGAGAACGCTCTTTCTTGCTCGTCACCCCACAGCCATTTTTCCTCTTTCTTAAGCAGCCGATGAAGCGGCTCGGCAACAGACGCCTTCCGTGGAAGGAAGGTATGGTAGAAATTGAGAAGCCCCAGAAATGACTGAAGCTCGGTTTTGGAAGTGGGGCGAGGGGCTTTCTTAATGGCGGCTACCTTAGATTTGGAGGCCTAATTCCCTCGGGTGTGACACGGAACCCTAAAAACTCAACCTCTGTTTCGTAAAATACACATTTGTCTTTTCTCAGTCGCAGCCCCGCTTTCTCGAACACGGCCAGGACCTTATCCAATCTGTGGGCCAGCTCGGCCTTACTCCCCCCCGTTATCAACACGTCATCAAAATATGGCAACACCCCCTCCAGCCCCTTCAGGAGGCGTTCCACTAGCGACTGAAAAATGCCAGGTGCCGAGTTCACGCCGAACTGTAACCTCGACACCTGGAACGCCCCCTTATGTGTGACTATTGTTTGTGCCTCCGCTGTGGCGGGGGTTACTGGGAGTTGCTGGTAGGCCTGTGCTAAATCGAGTTTAGCGAAACACTTTCCCCCATTCAGCCTGGCCAGAAGGTGGCTGACCACTGGCACCGGGTATGCATTAGGGCGGATTGCCTTATTAATGGTACACTTATAATCAGCGCAAATGCGCACCTCCCCGTTAGCCTTCAGTGCTGTTACAATTGGAGTCTCCCACTCCGCGGAATCCACAGGAACGAGAATTCCTTGACCCACCAGTTTGTCCAGTTCCGCCTCTATTTTGTCCTTAAGCGCGAACGGTACCCTGCGCGGTTTAAGTCTTATCGGGCGGACCTCCGGGTCTAAGTCGAAGGCTACAGGGGGTCCCTTGAACTTTCCCAGTCCACTTTTAAAAACGGCGGGGTGTGCGTCACATACTGCTTGTATTGGGTCCTCGCCTACGGCATGCACCCCCCCTATGAACAGGCCTAAGGGCTGAAACCACTGTGTTCCGAGGAGGCTACAACTCCCCCCTTTTAGCACCACTAGGGGAAGTTCCGCAGAATGTCTCTTAAAGCGAACCCGGAACGTTCCGACCCCCAACACTGGAATGCTGTTCCCCTGAACGTCCCGTAGTGTGGCCCTCAACGCTTTAAGTTTGGGCCGCACGTGGGGGTCGATTTTCAAGAACTCTCTCTGGGGAATTATAGAATAGGAGGACCCCGAGTCAACTTCCATCCTAATAGGGGTCCCTTGTACTAGTACCTCAACAAAGTAATGGGGCTGTCCCGCAGACACGTTGAACACAGGAGCGTCGCCCTCGCTGTCGTCCGAGATGCGGCCCATGCCGTCCTGCTTCCTCGTGGCCCGGGCGCCATCTTTGGGCCTCGCTGGACGGTCCGGTCTGGCTGAACGGTCTTGCGAATGTCTCCGGCCCTCTTTCCATTTTCTGCACGCCTTGGCGATGTGCCCCCGACGTCCGCAGTTGAAGCACTCGGCTTTCCTAAATGGGCACTTCACGCGCTCATGGGCCGCTCCGCAACCATCGCAGCGGCGCCCGCCTCTCCGGACCTTCTGGACCTCCTCGCCATCGCTACTCTCTGACGACGATTTCGAGGTCGGTCGGGTTGCATGCACCGACTGACCGGACTTCCCGTGCGATGAGTTTTCCGCTTTGCCGGCCCTCGGACGCCACTCACGCCACTTGTGCATCTCGTCTACTCCAGCATTCGTGGACTCCGCGGCTTCCGCGGCCTCTACAACCTCTTCCAGTGTGGGTGGTGGCTCCCTGTTCATCAAGCTGCGCTGTACTTCCTTGTCCTTCAGGCCACACAGCACTCCGTCCCTGAGGGCCATCTCTAGGATGTGGTCCCATTTGCAGGGGGCGGCGGCTACCCTCATAGCCGTTACGAAGGCTTCTACCGACTCGTCCGGCGCTTGAACTCGCCTCCAAAATGCACTCCGAGCAGGAAACATTGCCCTCGAGGGTCGGAAACGCTCACGCAGCATTTTCATGATGTCACCGGCTTTGAAATCGCTCATCTTCTTCGGTGCAAGGATGCCCACCAGCGTCCGCTTGGTTTCCATCCCAAGCATGCGGGTGAGGATGGCCCTCTTCCTTTCCTCGTCGTCTTCTTTGACTTTGAGCTCCACCAGTGCCGCCTGGAAGTCCATCTCAAAAAGCTCCCAGTCTTGCGGTTTGGTGATGTTGAACCCGCTCTGTGTCCTGGCTCCGTGGGGATCCATCATCCCACCTTCGTCGCCAATTTAGTGTATGAGAGTCAAGACACAAGGCACAGCCAAAGGCTGGGTTAACTCAGGTTTATTGCATGGTGGACAGAGGGAACATGAGGTAATGGCGGACGAACAGCTCTATATATAAGGCAGTAACGTATTTGAATGTGGCTCCACGGTAGCCCGTTGGCTACTGGTCCGCGTGACGTCATGGCTGGTCACGCCCTTCTTGTCCAGGTGTAGGTAGCGGCGGGAAACTTCCCGCGCTGCGGTCTTTGATGGGTTTGAACCAAGAGAGCTTGGACGCTCGCTGCTGCCAGCTGGTGGTCATCAGCTCGCGTCCTATTACAGGGTTTATGTGATACAGCTGAAGGTTACATTGTTACTCATTGGCAAGGTTACATTGGTTCAGATACATTGATATCACATGTAGAAGGATACACTATTAGGACACAACAACAACCATGTTATAAAAAGAGTAGTATTTTTGCAAAGTGAAAATCGCTCTACATAGTAACCAGAATGTCACTTGTTTCTGTATTATCATGTTCTACTGCCTTATAACATTATTTGCTTAGGTTTCACTTTGTTTCTTATTTTAGTTGTTTGTTTATACCTGCTGCTCACCCCTCAACAAAGTGCTACTAAAGGTTAACACCTAGGTTGTAGTAAAGTGGAAAGCTGCTTATAGCATTGGCTCATCTAGCTCACTACTGGCTATATCGGGGCAGACAAAGTGTGGCCTTTGAGCTATTGTTGGACTACAGCTTACCATTTGCAGGAGTGTTTCCCAGTCTCATTTAAAAACTACACGAACTATTTCATGAATATTAACCAATAAAAAAAATTCTGTGTCAAATATTTTCCCAAGAAAAAGAATGACCAAAGAAAAAGTAATACTGGTCCAAAGAGTCTCAATACCTGTACCTTTTGGTCAGTGATGCACTGCAAATTTTTTTACTACCTACTTTGTGGGCTGGCCAAATCTGTGGACGGGACCAAATCTGTGGGAGTAGCCAAACATCCTGCATTATGGGCTATGGAGGTGGGCATGACCAACCAAGTGGGAGTGGCCGGGGAAAATGTCCGCTACCGGTTCCCAGGATCTGGTGGGAACTGGGAGCAGAACACCACTGCTTTGGGTATATGTGTATGTTTGGAGAGGAGTAGAACCAATCCTTTATTAGGAGAAAAAACAGAGGTGGTAAGCATCTTCTATATGGAGCAGTACATATACTCATCTTATATGCATAGCTCATAGTTTTTCCACAGAGAAAACGTGTAAGCTCCATTTTCAGATGGTAAAAAGCATCAAATGTTATGTAGTGGTACTATCTGTTTAATTTACTATCCAAAGCAATGCACATTTTGTATATAAAAATGACACAACAAAGTCTCCATGGTATAGTAATGAATAGGACAGAAACTAGAAATGAGAAATATACATTTGGTATGCACATTTCATAAAAGAATACAGCCAGATTTTCCTGTAGGTCTTATTTTTTTAGAGCTTTACTTAGTTATAGAAGATAATTTAGATATAAATTCATCTTAACAAGGTTTCATAATTATGGCAAATCACATATTTCAGCATTGAAAATAGATCAATTTTAAAAGAAAACTTAATGTATTAAATTATGGAGAAAATGCAGATCAACTATCAAATTATATTTTCAAGAAAGAAATTCTTTAGGTCTTTGTATCCATTAGACGTTTCATTGCACAAATTTGCTTTTTGTACTTGTCAGGATAATGGGAATTGGAACCCTGACTGTGTATTGTGTCCGGAGCACATTAGCCCCTTAAGGGCGATTCCCTGCTGAGCTCCAGGTGCTCCCACTGTAATCAAGCTCAGCTACTTAGCCTGCACCTGGAGCCAACATCTGTGTGGGTTGAAGAGGTGAGTAGAAAGTGTGTGTATGTGGTTTTGAGTGGAGAAGACAAGGCTTGTGTACTCTGTTGCTGTGGACAGTACTGCTGCTGACACCACCACCGTTTACCTCCATGTTTGGTGTTTGCACACACCATTGAATAAGTCGGCTATTGTTGATACAGCAGCCAGGACCTCAGTCTGGAGGAGGAACGGACTATCTTTTGGAGATACAGAACTGGCAGTAAGCATTACTATCTGGAGAGTCTGTTTTGCTTTCAACATCACTGTTTGGACTTTGGCCTGCACTTTACTTAGGACTCAGTTTATCTTCTCAGTTGTGCTATTGGCTGCAGTAAAGCTCTTTCTGCTTTTGTGACAACTGTCTGTGTGTCTGTGATTCATACCCAGCCTCTGCTGTGTTCCGGCATAACAGCCTGCTCTGCTGGGCACACATGGACTCATTACTGGGAGGTGAATTTGTAACACACCAACAGTACTGTAACAGAGATTGATCTGAACAGTATGAACAATAGAAATATTCAAATATTAGCTAATACTGGTTACAGAATCTTTAGTAACCCAGACCTATGGAGAACATTGTGAAACCTTCACTATTACTTTAAATTATGAAAATTCACTAATTCATTCATTCATTGCAGCTATCCTGGTGGCTTAGTGGTTAAGACACTCAGCTTGGAACTGTAAGGATGGGTTTCGATACCTGATGGCTGCGCTTGGGGACATGAAAGGCGCCTCATTCGGGCATCCATTGAGCAGAGTTTCTCCAGAAAAAAATCCTTTCAATCCAGAGTAGTTTCTGACATGAAATTATTCATTCATTCATTCATTCATTTGATCACTTGAATCCAACTTGTTTCTGAATATATGTTTACATAGGAGTTTGCTGTAAAACTGCTACTGACCTTTTCTGCAAGACAACAAAATGTGCTGTTTATTGCTAGAGAAACTGGAAGGGTCTGAAAACCAAAGTAGAAGGGAGGAATCTTGCATTAAATCATAATGTAAAGTACAGTGGAACCCTGCATAATGAAAAAAGTCCATTCTGCAAGTGGCTTTGCTATAGAATTTTTTTGTTATATGAAGCAGTAACCCGAAACCCCACATTATGAATTTTTAATTATACAGGGTATACCTTGTATAACAGAAACCCCATATAATGAAAATATCTATGGGATGCAACGTACAACGAAAATGTCTAAAATGTTCATTGTACAATGCATCCCATAGAGATTTTCGTTATACGGGGTTATCATTATGCAAGGTACACCCTGTAAAATGAAAAAAAATATTGTAATGCTGTTGTTGCAATCATATTGCAAAGTTGCTCCAGCAACACCTTGCAAGAGAAAATGGGAATTTCCCGCCATCAGAATTAAGAGCAAGGTTTGGTGCATATTCTTCCCTTCTGGGCATGCTCCTTATGTTAATTAGAGTTCTATGATTGGGTACAACTTTTGATCCTGTTCCTGTTTGGTTAAAACTATGGTATCATGTTATGATTGGTTAGTTTAAGGTTATCCGATGGGTTACTACATTGCATCTGAGAGTGACCATCGCCAAGACACTATATAAGAGCCATGGGTAAACAAGGGTTTGGCTGGGCTGGATCTATACTTCCCCATTCTCTGCAGGTTAGCCAAGTCTTGGGTCTTTTCCATACGCTCGCACGCAAGTGTAGCTTAGTAGCCAGAGATGGCATAATTTGGAGAGACCGGTTACACGGGACTAGAGTAGCTATCTGTTGTCCGGATATCTTTGTAATTGTTGCCTGCAAGACTTTACAATAAACTGTTGTTTGTTCTGTTCATTGTTGCTGGACTGTTCTTTACAAAGAGCCGGACACGACAGCGGGGTATTGCGGTTAGCGCAAAAACACTTTGTTATATGAATTTTTCATTATGCGGGGCATTTGCTATATGGGGTTCCACTATACTAAATTTAATCATGTACTGGTCAGAATTTTACTAGATTTTTCATTTATAATCTTTTTCCACTTCCATTCCATTCCACTTTATTTTTGTATACCGCTCCACTCTGCCCGAAGGAGACTCAGAGCGGTTTACATAGGTGCATGCTATCTGAAAGCAGACAGCAGCAAAAAAGTATACAATAATAGAGATATAGAAATTACATCAGAGCACAATACAATAAAAGCATAATCAAGTACAAAATACAATGTTCAAAATACATATAGTCAAGAGCCCCAAATACACAATTAAGTAAGAGAAGAACCCGCGCTTACATAAAAAATAGAATCTGAGAGATGGAGTCCTTTAGCATAATGAGGACCCCAGCAGTGGAGGCAGGGGTCGGAGGAGAGCAGCCCAGGTGCCTTGGATCCCCTTGGCCTGTGAAGGGGGCCAGAGAGAGGCAGCCACAAGGAGGCTCGGAGGGGGTGGCAGCGGGCGCAGGTGTGCTCGATCCCCCAGCGATGGTGTGGCGGCAGGGGTGAGCGGGGGCCTCTCTGCTCGGTGATGGCGGCGGCTCTTTTCACCCCTCCAGCCAGGCGTAGCTCGGAGGGGGCGGCGGTGGGCGCAGGTGTGCTCGATCTCCCAGCGATGGTGCAGCTGCAGGGGCGAGCGGGGGCCTCTCTGCGCAGTGGTGGCGGTGGCTCTTTTCACCCCTCCAGCCAGGCGTGGCTCGGAGGGGCGGCGGCGGGCGCAGGTGTGTTCCATCCCCAAGCGATGGTGCGGCTGTGGGGGCGAGCGTGGGTCTCTCTGCGCGGTGGTGGCAGCGGCTCTTTTCACCCCTCCAGCCAGCCATGGCTCGGAGGGGGCGGCGGTGGGCGCAGGTGTGCTCCATCCCCGAGCGATGGTGCGTCTTCTAAGAAATTAAAAATACTTTTTTTACTAATAAAATGGGAAAGTAAGGGACCATGATGAGAATCTTATTCAGGCTTACATACAGGAAACCAGATAAGTCTTGGCATTAATTTGCTGATCATTATTAAGTTAATGGTTATGCCTGAACTTGCAATTAGACACACACTTAGAAATACAACCAGCACCTTGTTAATGAACAGCAAAATTGCCACTATTATCTGCAGTATGTACAAAGAGCTCAAACAATTTACCAGAATAAAGAGGGAAAGTACTTGTAAATGAAAGCAGTTTTCAAATTGGAGCTTGGCTGGCCAACTAGGAGACAGCTATCTTGTTGTTCTTGTGATCAAGGGCATTAAAAGGAAAACAGAATTGCCAGGTAAAGGTGCCTAATGCTTGCTTTTGCTTCTCATTGCTTACTACACACTGAAAAAGAAATAGAGAACAATAAAAGATGTAACAATTCACAAAGAGTAAGGGAAAGAAAGTCCCCATGTCACTATAGAGAGATTTATTTCTTAAAGTTTTTACCTGGTGGTTACAGTTATTAAACATTATTGAAAAGTGGAGGCCAGTGCCAAATTTCCATCAGCTAAATTAGGCAGAAATGCCTGTTAGAAAGAAGAATATTTAAACAATATGAGAGTGTAAAAGCAGAGAGACATAGCCAGATCAGACAGGCACAGACAGAAGGATGAAGAGTACACACACAACAGCTCCGTATCAAAGTTACTCTGATAATGGTATCCTCTACCAGCCGAAGCATTTGGCGTCCGTCCAGAAGTAGCATACCATTTCATCAATATAACTTCCATTATATTAAATAGGCAAGGGCTTTGGTGAGTGTTTTAAACAGAATCCACCCCCTTGTGTTCTTTAAATCATACTTAAAGGGTATAGAAATGCTTTACATTTTTTTTTGCTTTTACTTTTTACTCATAAGAGGTTTTATTACCTTAAGAAGTGCTTTTCATTATTAAAGAAATAAATATAAATTTTGATCAGATTTAAGATGCTGTCTAGAGCATATACTGTTGCATTTTAAAATGAACCTTTTGAAATAAACATTATGTTAAAATATTTTTAAATTATTTTAAATATTTTTAAAGGCTACAGGCTGAGTCGTCCTTTTGCTAAACCAGATAAAAGACTACTGGGAAGAAACTGTCAGCATGCCACTGTATGTACAGTGGAACCCTGCTTTACGGATGGTCTGCCTACTGGAAAACTTGCTTCAAGGAAAGAAATCCATAGGAAATGAAAGTCCGCTTCAAGAAAAAAAAATCATGATAAAATTGCTATATGGAATGGTTTCCCCCATGGTTTTCAATGTATTCCTATAGGAAACTGTGGTTCGCTTTAAGGAAAAAAATGCTATAAGGAAAACCCTACAGAACAGATTATTTTCTTAAAGCTGGGGTCCACTGTATATTACATTCCTATCCAACTGCCATGGGAGGAATCTTTTGAGCTCTCAACTTGCCCAGACATCAGAAATTTAACTCACCAACAGAACTTATTTATTTATTTATGTATTTATTTGCACTATTTCTATACCACCTTCCTTTCTTAAAAAAGTGACCCAAGGTGGTTTACAGAGATAACAAAACATCACATAAAAACAATTACATAAAAACAACAGATAAAAGATGTTGTAATTTTGTGTGTGTGTGTGTGTGTGTGGGTGTGGGGGTGTGTGTTAAAGTTAAAATTCCTTAAGTTAAAATGCCTTCCCAATTTTTTTGGATGGCCTTCTTTGTGTGGGTGTGTAAAAGATGTTGTGAATTTTTTTTGTGTGTGTGTGTTTGTGGAAGGGGGAGGGGGTTAAAGTTAAAATTCCTTAAGTTAAAATGCCTTGCAAATTTTTTTTTTGGTGGCCTTCTTTGTGCGGGTGTGTAAGAGATGTTGTTGTGGCATTTTAACACAGTGGGGTTTTTTTTGGTGGGGTTACAGTTAAAATGCCTTGCAAATGTTTTTTTGTGTGGCTTTTGTGTGGGTGGGTGGTTTTCTAAAGTTAAACTGTTTATGTTTTTTTGTGGTTTTTTGGGTGGGTGGGTGGACCTGACAACTGTGTTCTCTGTGGCTGAGACTTTTCATCCTCCATTTTGGTTACTCTTGGTTCCGTCTAAAATGGAGTCATTAGTTCTCAGCAAATGGCAGGCTGGAGTTGCTGACACTGTTAAATGCTGGGACATGTTGCCCTCCATCTTGAAGCCTGATTCTATGCTGGGCCTATTTTACTCTAAAATGGAGTCCTGAGCACATTGCAGGCAGGAGGTGCAGAAATTGCATGCTGGGACATTTAGTCCTCCAATTTTTAGCTAGATTCTATGTGGGGCCTGTTTGCTGCAAAACTGAAATGCAGTTTTTTTAAATTTTTTGGCTGATCATAGAGTTCATCTGTGTGCCATGGCATCATCATCCAAAAAAACATCTTCAGGAAGAGGAAAGAGGGAACAGATTCTGGTGGAGGAGAAGAAGGCAATTGTAAAGTGATATGATGAAGGCATACAGATCATCGACATTGCAAAAATGTTTGGGAGGCCCTGGTCAACAGTTGGCACCATTATCCAGCATTGGGATAAGTTCATGGACAGAAAAGTGGCCAAGGGGGTGACCAGGCTGGCCAAGAATTGGACACCAGTCTTGGATGAGGTGGAGAAGTTGCTGCTGCTGTGAATCCAGGACAGACAGCAGGCTTCCAACACCGTCACTGAGGCCATCATCTGGGAGAAGGTGAGGCAGCTCCATGCAGACCTGATAGCACAGCAGCCTGGACTGTCAGATGAGGAGGAGGTCTTCACGGCAAGCAGTGGATAGTTTGCCCATTTCAGGTGATACACGGTGTGGTCCGACATGGGGAAGCAACCAGCTGTGACGTGCCAGCTGCTGAGGAGTTTGCCACATCCTTCTATGAACTTATCCAGGACAAAGGCTACACTCCGCAGCAGGTGTTCAACGCGGATGAGACAGGCCTCTTTTGGAAGTCCATGCCAAAGAGGACCTTCATCACCGAGGAGGCCACATCACTGCCAGGGCACAAGGAGAAAAAGAACTGGCTCACCCTGCTGTTTTGTGCTAACGGTAGGAGGGACCTCAAGGTGAAGCCCCTGCTGGTGTTCAACTCCTTGAACCCGAGGGCATTCAAGAAATGCAGGAACAAGAATGACATGGGTGTCTTTTGGAGAGCCACAAGGAATCCGTGGGTGACTCGCCCCATTTTCACTGCCTGGGTCAACCACGTGTTTGGTCCATCAGTGAGGCGCTACCTGGAGGACAACAACCTGCCCTTAAAGGCACTTTTGCTTCTGGACAACTGCCCGGCCCATCCTCCAGGGCTTGAAAATGACCTCAGGGTGGAGAATAAATTGATCCAGATTGTGTTCCTTCCCCCCCAACACAATGCCAATTCTCCAGCCCATGGACCAGCAGGTCATATCCAACTTCAAGAAGCTCTACACCTGGGAACTGTTTAGGCGTTGTGCTACTGTCACTGAGTCCTCCAGGCTGACCATCCAACAGTTCTGGAAGGACCACTTTGACATTTTGGACTCCCTAGGTATGATTAAAAGGGCATGGGATGGCGTCAGTCAGCATAACCTTGTTGCTGCCTGGCATCTCCTGTGGTCTGACAGTTCTCTGGCTGCTGCTGAGCCCAAAGCTGCTCCATCATAGCAGCTGGATGATGACGCGATGGTCACCGAGATTGTGGAGCTGGGCCGGTCCGTTGGCCTGGATATGGATGACGATGACATTGAGGAGCTGGTGGACAGCCATGACCAGACTGAGATGTCTACCCAGGAACTGTTGCAGCTTCAGAGGCAGGGGGAGGAGTTGCTGGAGTCCTCATCTGATGAGGAGGGTAGGCCAAAGGAAAGGATTTCAGAGTTGCCCACCAGTGAACTGAAAGCATGGCTGGGTGCTCACGAAGTCTATTAGAGACTAATGGCCTACCACCCCAAGCAGGACTCAGCAATTGGTGTGTTTTATGTTTTAATACAGTAAAAAAAAATAGAAGGAATGAGTAGTCTTCATTAATAGAAATTAAATTTCACTTGTTTCCAGCTTGCTTTTTCCCTTCTGATGCAATTCTCACACCTTCATATGCTCTTTGAACGAAATTCAAGTCTCTACGACCCCAATCCGCAATCCCCCCAACCCGCAAAAAGTGCAGGCCCTTTCCTTAGGAGCAAGACCCTTTTCAAGGTTGCCCCCCCCAGCAAAAATAATTCCTACGCCCCTGCTGGGAGATGTTAATAGACCGCTCCCTCTCCTTGAGCCCCTACCATCGGCTGGGGGAGGGGATGAAGGGCAGCTGTGGCTGCTGTCACTGTCCTCCAGGCCCTGCCTGTGGTGTGGCATGAACTGTACAGAGATGGTTACTTTGTTGGAATGGACTTGTAGATCGAACTTATGGACTTTTAAATGAATGGTTATTTCCCTCACAATGTTTTTATGATGTTTTATAATGTTGTATTTATGACCTGTATGATTTTGTGGTGTTTACCTGTTTTGTGAGCCATCCAGAGTTGAGTAAACGAGGGGAGGCATATAAATGTGTAAAATTAAATTAAATTCAAATTAAATTAAAGTTGTTAGTTTTCATTTTAAATTTTAATGTTCATTTCTAGTATTTCTAGACAGATTTTGGATTTTTTTTAAGGTTTATGCCTCTGGCTTATGAATCCTTTAAAACCCCTCTCCACTGAGTAGTTAGACAAAACACCAAAATTATGTAGGTGCACCCCCATCAATGCATGAAATCCACAGCTAAAGCATCCCTGATGGATGGCCATCTAACCTCTATTTAAAACCTACAATGGAACATTTACCATCTTCTGAGGCAATTGTTCCATGGTGTTTAGATACTCAGAAAGAGAGAAAGAATTTGACATTATCTGCCAGTTTGACTAGCATCCCATGTAATCCTTCCACCAAGTCTTTTACAAAGATGTTGGACAACACCAGGCCCAGGACAGAACCCCGTGGCACACCAGTTGTCTCTTCTGTCTAAGAAGATGAGAAACCATTGTCATTCTTTGAATATGATCTGTCAACTAACTGCATATACAGCTAATGGCAGCAGCATCTAGTTTATCAGCAGGAATATCTTGTCCAAGGGGGTGTGGCTAAGATGGCTGACGAGTAACATCTTGATTCGGATGCATGCGCTTAACAAAGCGGTAATTAATGTGTTGGAGTGAAATGGGAAACTTTTAAAGTGGCAACTTCTGTAGATAAGAACCTTACTTGTCTTTTTGGAAAATTTCGGGAAATTTTGAAGTCGGATGGTCGAAGTTCGGGAGGTTTTCCTGGGCGGGTGAGGCCTCAGCAGGCTTTTCTGCTGAGGAGCCGAGAACGGGACCAGTGAGACTGCGGAGAAGCTTTGGAGCTGGCAAGAAGTTGTTTGGCAAGAAAACAGCTGCATGTAAGTGCATGAATGGAGTACTAAAGACTAAACTCAGCTGGAGATCTTGTCTAATGAGCCCGGGCTTTGAAATGGAAATGGGTGGAAGTAGATGAAAACAAGTGGCTGTTTCGTTAATGGCGGCGGTTCTGGAAAACGAAAGTGATTGTGCTTGGGTTTATGTTTTTTTTGCATACCAGAAGGACCACGCCGTGTTTTGACGATAACAAAGTGGTTTAAAAAAAATACTTGTCTGGGCTATAATATTGGAAGGTAACAGTGAATTTCCCAGTTTAAAGTGTTTGGAAAAAGTCTGCCATTCCACAGAAGAAGAAGGGGGTTTTTTACCCAGAAGTTAAGGCAGCCGCTGGAAAATGGCGTTTTGACTTGTCCGCTTCAAGAGAAGGATTAATTGGGCTTCTTTCTGCTCCTTCACCGTGTGGATTATAAATATTTAATTTTTTTGGAAAATATTGCTTCTTACTTCTCCTGCTTTCCTGTTTAGTTTTTGGGCTTTTTCTCCCTCCAGTCTCCCCTCCCTTTTTTTTCTTTTTACTTTTCGGCGGCTTGGATTTAAAGGAGAAGTTTTGGTTGACTGTTTCCTTGGAGCACTTACATTGCAGTGTGGAAGACGACTGGCTGGACTGATTGCTTTGGGGAAACAGACCCGCTGTGGATTATAATTTTCTTTTTCGCCCTTCTTTTTTTTCTCCTCTCAGCTGCCTGTTGGGAGTATTGGTTCCTTCTGCCCTTTTTTGTGGATTACAATAACTCTTTGGACTTCTGCTTAATATAAGTTTCCCTGTTGGACTTGTGGAACCAGGGGTTGCAGTGTTATAGGTTTATTTGTTTGGCTAATTTTTACAACAATCTGCAACTTTGGGATTTTATACTATTATAATAAATAATAATAATAATAATAATAATAATAATAATAATAATAATAATAATAATAATAATAATAATAATAATAATAATAATAATAATAATAATAATAATAATAATAATAATAATAATAATAATAATTTGTACCCCGCCCCTCTCAGCACATGGCCAACTCTGGGCGGCATTACAACATAATCAAATACACAATATACAGTCAAAATATAAACAAAACCAGCAGTAAGTACAATACAGGTAATACAAATAAATTACACTAGAATTCTCTACAAAATGGCAATTTCTACAATGTTAACAATACAACATTATCACGTTTAATACAGACCCAAACATAAACACGATCCCTCAACTACTAATGTCCCCAAAACATAACCCCATAGCTCATAGGTCCCTAACAAAGCCAAAGAAGAGGACGATCCAGTCCCAAACAAATAGTAAAGATACAATGTAAACCCAGAAACACAAATAAATTACAGGTACAATAGAAATTTCCACAAAGTGGCAATTCTCAGTTACAAAATACAATAATACAAAAACACAATATAGGCAATATAAAGTGTGACTGCACTCCAGCCACACTAACAACATCAACTGTCACACACACTCAATCCAACCCCGCCAGCAGATAAAAATACAAAAATGAAAGTTCTAGTGCCTCACACAGCTTTTTTAAAGTCCTGGCCGGAGGCGAGTGATGAAAGGTGGGCCCGAGGTGCAGCGGTGGCGACATTCGGCATCTTCACTGCGGGCCCCGCCTGCCAAAAACTGCTGAGGTGGCAACAGCAGCACCAGGATCTCTGGTGCCTCCAGCGCCTTTTAAACTCCCCACCCGATGGTCAAGGGGAGGGGCGCTGGGCGCAGCTGTTTCTCCTCCCGGAGCCGGTGGCAAGGGCTCTGGGAGTGGCTCAGGCAGCAGTCCCAGTTTGGCGGCAGCAGCAGGATCTCTGGTGCCTCCAGCGCCTTTTAAACTCCCCACCCGATGGTCAAGGGGAGGGGTGCTGGATGCAGCTGTTTCTCCTCCCGGAGCCGGTGGCAAGGGCTCTGGGAGTGGCTCAGGCAGCAGTCCCAGTTTGGCGGCAGCAGCAGGATCTCTGGTGCCTCCAGCGCCTTTTAAACTCCCCACCCGATGGTCAAGGGGAGGGGCGCTGGGCGCAGCTGTTTCTCCTCCCGGAGCCGGTGGCAAGGGCTCTGGGAGTGGCTCAGGCAGCAGTCCCAGTTTGGCGGCAGCAGCAGGATCTCTGGTGCCTCCAGCGCCTTTTAAACTCCCCACCCGATGGTAAAGGGGAGGGGCGCTGGGCGCAGCTGTTTCTCCTCCCGGAGCCGGTGGCAAGGGCTCTGGGAGTGGCTCAGGCAGCAGTCCCAGTTTGGCGGCAGCAGCAGGATCTCTGGTGCCTCCAGCGCCTTTTAAACTCCCCACCCGATGGTCAAGGGGAGGGGCGCTGGGCGCAGCTGTTTCTCCTCCCGGAGCCGGTGGCAAGGGCTCTGGGAGTGGCTCAGGCAGCAGTCCCAGTTTGGCGGCAGCAGCAGGATCTCTGGTGCCTCCAGCGCCTTTTAAACTCCCCACCCGATGGTCAAGGGGAGGGGCGCTGGGCGCAGCTGTTTCTCCTCCCGGAGCCGCTGGCAAGGGCTCTGGGAGTGGCTCAGGCAGCAGTCCCAGTTTGGCGGCATGGATAAAGGTACAAGAGGAAAAGCAAAGGAAGAAGATCCAGCTGTTAAGCCTAAGAAGAAGGAAAAAGTACCAATGGAGGAAGCCCCTCAGTCTTCATCCCCGCCCACAGTGTCCTATGATCAAACCCAAATTATGGTGGAAATTGGCAAGCTGTTTCAGAAATTGGAGAAGAATGAGGATTCTAGGGTTAAAGACAGAAATGAAATGATGAAAAAGCAAGATAAGGTGGTATCATCTGTTGCAGATTTTTCAAAAAAGGTGGACTTAAGTTTGAAAAAAATTGAGGGAAATGTGCAATTGGTTCAAACCGAGGTAATTGCCATAAAAAAGGAAATAAAAGGGACTCAGGAGGTGGTACGGGAAAATAAGCTGAAATTGGAGGAACAAGAGAGAAGGATTGATGCTGTGGAAGATATGATGAGAAAGCAGAACATTGTGATCCGTCAGGTTGTGGAACGAACTCTGGACTTGTTAAGGGAAAGAGTGGTTCAGTGGTTAAATGGTTTGAATATGGGAAAAGAATTTGTCCAGGAAGATCTTGTAAGTGTATTCCGGGTGGGCCCAAGAAGAGGGAGGGTGGTTCAAAGAAATGTGTTGGTAAAATTCGCAAATTGTGCAGACAAGCTAAAAGTAATGGCCCATTTGAAAAGAGTTGGTCCTGATGCCTTGAAATTTGATGGCTCTGATGTAGAAGTTTATAATTATATTTCGTTGAAGGAAAGAACATGGAGGTATAAGATGAGGCCTGTAACCAAATTATTGATGAGTAAAAATATAAGGTACAACTGGAGATTTCCACAGCAACTGCACTTTTTTATGATAAAAGAATGCAAGTAATTGATGAAGGGACCAATCCATTGGAGTATTTGAGCTTGTTGGAACTGGTAAAAGTAGATTCGGAAGAATGGATAAATCTTAAGAAGGAACTGATGGAATCGGGAGCATTGGGGAGGGAATACGGGAGGGAGGAGACTGGTGGGGCAACAGGTGGAACACCGCAGCAAAGAGAGGAGGAGGAGGAGCTGTCGTTGATCATGGTGGAGGAGGAGACAAGTAAGGAGTAATGAGAATCAGGTTTTAACAATTTAAAGCATTTAATCGATATAGAAAGGTGAATAGCACGTAGCACCGGTAGGAAGGCACATCTTGCATGTCCCCCCTCTCCCCTCTTTGGTTGTCTAAGGCAGCTTTTTTTGTAAGAAAGTGGGGAGAGAGATAATGTGTGTCCTATGTAGTTTTGTATGTTCTAGGGGTAAAGGGTGGTTGGTGGCACACCGGATGGAGGGCTTAGAGCTTGGAAAAGATGTAGGTTATGGGAAGTATTAAAATAATATCATGGAATGTGAAGGGTACAGGTTCTGTTCTTAAGAGATGGAGACTGGAATTGGCGCTGAAGAAAGATAGACCAGATATATTGTTTTTACAGGAAACCCATCAGAAGTCAAAAGACACGAATAGACTTTTTTTTAGGATGGATGCAACATTATGAGATGGCGTTTGGAACATCAAAAGCAAGAGGGGTGGCAATCATGATTTCTAAAAAATTAGGATTTGAGATTACAAAAAGGGTTGTTGACCAAGAGGATAGATATTTGATAGTAAGAGGAAAATTGGAGGATGAGGAAATCATGTTGGTAAATATTTATGCTCCAAACGATCATCAAGTGGAGTTTCTTGAAAAAATTCAGAAAATAGTGGAATTAGAGAACGTTGCAAAAACTATTGTGGCTGGAGATTTTAATTTGATAAGGTCAGGGTTAGATTGTACAAATATATCAAGAAGTGGAATTGGCTTGAAAGGGAAGGTCTTGGATAAATGGATGGATGTTATGGGTTTGAAGGATTCTTGGAGAGAGTTTAAGGGCTCCGAAAGGGCATACTCCTTTTTTTCACATGTTCATGGGACATACTCAAGAATAGATTATGTTTTTCTTACCGAAAATTTGATCAAAGACATAGAAGGAACGGAAATTGGGATTATCAAGGAATCGGATCATGCTAAAGTATATCTGGAATTGAAAGTACAAAAAGATACTCGAAGAGTAAGAAATTGGAGGTACGATCCCAATTTGTTTAAAGATCAGAAATGTAAAGAGCAGATTATGGGAAGATGGAAAGAAAGCTGGCAGTGGAACGATAATAATGAGGTTAATTTTAACGTGGTATGGGATACCATGAAGTCGGTTTTTAGAGGGGAAAGTATAAAATTGGCGAGTTTTAAATATAAAAAATATAAAGCAGAACAGATAGAAAAAGAAAGAGAAATAAAACAATTACAGGAGGATCATGCGAAAAGTAAAGATAATTTTTTTTTACGAAATTACAGAGGCTTAAAGCAGAACTAATGGGTAAGGATATTGATAAAGTTAAACGAGATTTGATTTATTTAAATAGAGAATATTTTGAATTTAGTAATAGAAGTTCAAAATTATTAGCAAGAGCAGCTAAGTCTAAAAGGGAAAAAAGAGAAATAGGGGTATTAGTTGATAAGCAAGGTACAAGGTGTAATAAGAATGGAGATAAATGTAAAATTGTCAGGGAATTTTATCAGCTATTATATGCAAAAAAGGAAGTAGACCTGGAGAAGCTTAAAAAGATATTGGAGAGACAGTTAGGGAAGGGAATAAAACAAGAACATAGGGAGAAAATGGAGGAAAGGATTAATGATAAAGAGGTTAAGGAGGTGATTAGTGGGTTGAAGATGGGGAAAGCTCCGGGGGATGATGGATTATCGACAGAGTTTTACAAAGAATTTAAGGAGGTAGTGGTTCCAAAATTGGTGAAGTTATATAATTATATTTTAGATGGAGGATCAATTCCGACTTCATGGTATAATACCACAATCGTTCTACTGCCAAAGCCTGGCAAGAATCTGGAAAGAGTGGAATCGTACAGACCAATTTCACTTATAAATCAGGATGCTAAGATCTTCACAGCAATATTGGCTAACCGATTAAACAGTTTTATGGGGGCATACATAAATGTAGATCAAGTTGGGTTTCTAAAAGGTCGGCATATGGCGGATTTGACTAGAAGGGTATTAGATTTAATTGATAACGTTAACCAAACTAAGGAAAAGGTGGGCTTATTATCATTAGACATTTTTAAGGCATTCGACTCATTACAGTGGTCTTCAATTAAAGAAATAGTTAAAAAATATGGGTTTGGGGATAGATTCAATAGGGTAATAGACTTATTATATCAAAAAGGGAATGCTAGGGTTAGAGTAAATGAGGAGCTTACTGATGTGGTAAATTTAGAGGCTGGTACTAGGCAGGGCTGTCCATTATCTCCTATTTTGTTTATTATGGCAATGGAGATTCTAGCCAAAAATATAAGGGATGATTTAAATATAGAAGGGATTATGGGTAACAAAGTGAGCATGTATGCGGATGATACATTGCTTATGGTGAAACACCTGGAGCTGGTAATGGACAGGATCAAAGATCATATACAGGTATTTGAAGCTACAACTGGATTAATGATAAATTGGGATAAATCAGAATTGATGTTGTGTAATGTGGGAGTAAGTGAGATGGGTAGGATAGTGGAGACACTTAATATACAAATTAAAGATAAACTGAAGTATCTGGGGATAATTATTTCAAATAAATTAGAAGAACTTAAACGATTGAACTATGACAGCTTGAGATCGGAATTTAAGAAATTTCTGTTAAATAAGGGAAATATCCCAGCCAAAATGGGAAACTGGACAGCTATGCTTATCCTGTGCTGGCCTCCAGTCTAACTCCAGTCTAACTGCAGTCTAACTAATACGGGATGATGGTGGGAAAGGGTGTAAAATATGGGGGTTTGACAGAAATTTCCTGAAACTTGACAGGTATGGATTAACGACGCTACTGAAGGAACCAAGCAGTGTCATTATGCGGGAGTCTTGTGTACATACATAATCACTGAGTGAGGGGAAACAGAAAAAAAGAAGCAGCCTCTGGGAAAGATGCCTTGAAAATATTATGCTGCACAGAGCCAGCCTGGATTTCTTGAGAACAACTTGTGTCAGACTAATCTCTCTATCTGTCATTCTCATTCTCCCCTCCCTTCTTTTTGACAGAGTTGCAAGCTTAGTAGATCAGGAAAATGCAATGGAGGTGTTGTGTGTCTCTTAATTCAGGCAAGCTTTCAACAAAATTGGACAAGATATTCCTGCTGATAAACTAGATGCTGCTGCCATTAGCTGTATATGCAGTTAGTTGACAGACCATACTCAAAGAATGACAATGGTTTCTCATCTTCTTAGACAGAAGAGACAACTGGTGTGCCACGGGGTTCTGTCCTGGGCCTGGTGTTGTCCAACATCTTTGTAAAAGACTTGGTGGAAGGATTACATGGGATGCTAGTCAAACTGGCAGATAATGTCAAATTCTTTCTCTCTTTCTGAGTATCTAAACACCATGGAACAAATTGCCTCAGAAGATGGTAGATGTTCCATTGCAGGTTTTAAATAGAGGTTAGATGGCCATCCATCAGGGATGCTTTAGCTGTGGATTTCATGCATTGATGGGGGTGCACCTACATAATTTTGGTGTTTTGTCAGTGGAGAGGGGTTTTAAAGGATTCATAAGCCAGAGGCATAAACCTTAAAAAAATCCAAAATCTGTCTAGAAATACTAGAAATGAACATTAAAATTTAAAATGAAAACTAACAACTTTAATTTAATTTGAATTTAATTTAATTTTACACATTTATATGCCTCCCCTCGTTTACTCAACTCTGGATGGCTCACAGAACAGGTAAACACCACAAAATCATACAGGTCATAAATACAACATTATAAAACATCATAAAAACATTGTGAGGGAAATAACCATTCATTTAAAAGTCCATAAGTTCGATCTACAAGTCCATTCCAACAAAGTAACCATCTCTGTACAGTTCATGCCACACCACAGGCAGGGCCTGGAGGACAGTGACAGCAGCCACAGCTGCCCTTCATCCCCTCCCCCAGCCGATGGTAGGGGCTCAAGGAGAGGGAGCGGTCTATTAACATCTCCCAGCAGGGGCGTAGGAATTATTTTTGCTGGGGGGGACAACCTTGAAAAGGGTCTTGCTCCTAAGGAAAGGGCCTGCACTTTTTGCGGGTTGGGGGGATTGCGGATTGGGGTCGTAGAGACTTGAATTTCGTTCAAAGAGCATATGAAGGTATGAGAATTGCATCAGAAGGGAAAAGGCAAGCTGGAAACAAGTGAAATTTAATTTCTATTAATGAAGACTACTCATTCCTTCTATTTTTTTTTACTGTATTAAAACATAAAACACACCAATTACAATAAATACACTACTGAAATGTCAATGAATAATCTAACTATTATTAATAAACGGCATACAGTGATACGTCATACAACGTGCAAACTTGGTTCCAGAAGTTTGGACTTTATACGGATTTGGACTTTGTATGAGGCATGCAAAATCCTAGCCGCGATGCCTCATACAACGTCCAAATCCTTGCCGCGGTGCCTCGTACAACGTCATTTCCATAGAGATACATTGTACTGTAACAGCACAGACTTCAGGGCAAAGTCAAGGAAACAGACAGGAAACTGACAGAACTTTAAGAAATCATTGTCTAAAGGCTAAATACATTACAAAAACATGTCAAACAACCCTGATTGTCCAAGAACCTGAAGAATGCTGCAAAAACCCCAGGAATGCTTCTAAAAATGCTGATAAACAAAAAAAATCCAAAGTCGCGCTCAGAACCACTCCTAAACATTCTTCGCCTTGTGCAAAACCCATAAGAGCAATGCACGCATGTGTCCTGCCTTTTATTCTGCTCAGGCACAATGCAACCTGGGAAAAACCCCATTGCCTCATACAAAGTCGCAGCGACTTTGTATGAGGCAACTTTTTTCAAGGAATTAGGCGAGGTTGTATGAATTCGATGTTGTATGGAGTGGACTTTGTATGAGGTGTTACTGTATTAATCTTAAATACACCAAAGCCATTTATATCAGACTCTTGCAATTCAGTGCTCATCTGTTTCAAAGCCAAAGAGCCAACAGGTAATGTTGCCAGCCTGTCTTTTTTTAAAAAAAAAAAAATCCTTTAGGTAAACATTTCCCCTGCACCAAAGCCATTTATATCAGACTATTGCAATTCAGTGCTCATCTGTTTCAAAGCCAAAGAGCCAACAGGTCATGTGGCAGGCATGTCTTTTTTAAAAAAAATAAAAATCCTTCAGGTAAACATGTGGCAGGCATGCTTCCCCCTCATGGCTCACCCAACCTCCCTCTCTCACCCCTCCCCCTCCCCTGTGTTCTTACCTGTCCTCCGTATCCCCACACACACACCCCACCCTCCCCATCAGCAGCCTGCCCATGAAAGAATGCCTTCCTGCTCGGCGTTCATGTCCCCTGGGCAGACACAAGGCTGGATCCCTTTGCTCGGGCCTCACCCCTCTCTCTGCTGCGACCTCCTTGTGTGCTGGCTGGGCTAGCTGCCTGGGCCTGGAGTGCTGCAGCTTCACTTGTCTGGGGTGGGTAGGTGGGGAGGAGGTGGAGGGGGAGCCTTCCAAAAGGCCCAGACTGAGATTGGATGGGGAGGAGGGGTGAGGTGGAGCCTTCCAAAAGGCCCAGACTGAGATTGGATGGGGAGGAGGGGTGAGGCGGAGCCTTCCAAAAGGCCCAGACTGAGTTGGATGGGGAGGAGGGGTGAGGCAGAGCCTTCCAAAAGGCCTGGACTGAGATGGGTGTTGAGAGGAGGAGACTTCCTAGTTCCTGCAAAAGGGCCTGTGGCTGCACGGCAATTTCGGGGGGGGGGCAGTCGGCCCTCCCTGCCCCCCACTTCCGACTCCCATGTCTCCCAGGTGGAAGTCCAGGGTTGGGGCGGCAGGCATCCTCAGCCGCAGCGGCAGGCTGTCTTCCGCCGCTCGAGCCAGCATGGCTTTTGAACCCCTGGCCAGGTGGAGGTCCGGGGGTGGGGTGGCAGGCGTCCTCTGCCCCTCAAGCCAGCACAGCTTTTCAACCACCAGCCAGGAGGAGATCTGGGGGTGGGGAGGCATCACATCAAAAAAGCTGTTTCCACTAATTACATTTCTTTTGAAATGTAGCTTGATTATATTACATGTAACTTCTTATTTCCAAACAGTGACAGAATAGTGCAACAAGGAATCCAATTAGCATGTTGTGGTCTCCACCAAGAAGCCTGTTGTTACTAGGTGGTCTGGCAGTCATACTCTGGAAAAGTCTGTTATTGATAAAAGAACTTGTTTTTGTACTGACCTAATTTTCCTTGGGTAGTTTACTTGTCATTACTCCCATACTCATCAAATAAAGAGGCAGGACACATGTTTGTGGTGAAAGGCATTAGCTCACATATATTAATTAATTTAACCCCTGACCTGTGAAGGGACTGGTAGTGCTAACTTAATACCAGAGCAGGAGACATCTTCTCCCCTTAGTATACCAGATAGGCACTTTAACCCCAGGCAGCACTATATCTTCGATAGCTATTGCTCAGGCCAGCTAAATCAGGTAGGGAATTCTGTAGGTGTTTCCAACTGTATTCACACGAATGGATGCTGCATGTACCATGTAGGTGGCTCATGGTGTCCCTTGAATCATGCCGGACACATAGGTTTCACTTTGTCTAATAACACCCTGAGGGATTCACCACTACCACCCTAACTCAGCACTACCCACCTAATTGTGACCTATTTAATTGACTGCATCCCTAAAACCCAAACTTCTGTTGTGCCAGAATGGGATAGGTGAAAAACTACCACCTTCCAGGGCTCCAATCAGAAAATTAGACTAAAAAATTCTATCTAGCCCTGAAGGTGACCTGGCATTCTAGACACAAAGGCAGGAGGGCAGGCTGTTGTTTCAGTAAAGAGGTCTGTGTTAGAGTGGGACTGTCATCTAAAACTCCCTCCTGTCCTCTTTTTGCATAGCAGAAACTATTATGGCCACTCAAAATCTCAGCTTCTGTATCTGTGACTTCCTTCAACTCACCACAGCTATTACTGGTTTGCAAGGCCTGAAGTTCTGTGCTTGCTTTGTGTTAAACAAAACATTCATTTTCTTTTCCTCCACTTTCCACGACATGTGAAGCAGGCCTAAGTGCACTTTGGGGCATGGCCTTTGTTATATTTTGCTCTGTTAATGGATAAAACCTTAGATTGGAAATCTTTTGCTACATTTTGAAAGCTTTTCTTATACTGCGTCCCTTATTTCTTTCTGAGATTGCCAGGCTTTACAGCAATGCAGGGACATGCACCTTGCTTATGAGCAATCAGGACCAAGGTTGTTGCAGGTGGCATTCAACTACATATTATAGAAAATGTAAGTCCTTTTTTATGCCATTGGCATTTCTGCAGTCGATTCACCACCAGACAGCTTCTGTTTTTGTTTTGCTTTGCATTTTAGGGAAATGAAAGTAGATATATTTTGTTCTTAAGCCAGGATATTTTCACAAACAACAGTATCTATTTTATATTTTCAATTAAAACACAGTAACATGCAAGAAATATTTAGTATTCTCACAGGAGAGATCTGTAAATTGAAATGAAATGGATAAATCCTCCAAATACATCTAACAATATATTATATTAAGAAGGAGGGTGTGCCTGTTTTGTTGGGGCAGGGGAGTAAGGTTAGAATAGAAAATGGATAAATGGAAAAGTAACCAGGCAGAATCCAAAGCTTACCACTTTGATGTGTTACACAACGACTTAAGTGCTACTTTAATGACTTTAATTGTTAGTGTCCTAGTTTTCTGTTCCTCTTTTTTCCTAGGTAGAAAGGTCCTCAAGTGTATCTAAAAAAAACCCTCTGTTAATTTATTCTATGCCATTATTTACTGAAAGCATTAGGCTTTGTTCGGTAAAAGTTCCCAAATGAATCAAATTATGGCACTGTTACTGTCTATGTAAACAGAGAGACAAGTGCATTAGTAAAGAAATCGCTCTGTTCATTTGGGTGAATGTGCTGCTAAGAGTCGCTATTCTAAAGGCTGATGCTCTGCTTTTGCTCAATGTCTCTTGGGTAGTTTGTTTGCTTGTTTGCTGTCTCATTAGTACAAGCAGTAGTCAGAACTGTTCACAAGTTAAAACATAAAACCCCACAGTACCTCACATAACATCCATTTCACAATATGGTGAGTCATACCAACAAGAAATAGAATAGGAAAAAAGTGGGGGAATGGGAAAATACTAACAACATCTGGGAGGATTAGTTGTTAAAGGAGGGTACACAGAAAGAGTCTCCTTGAACATTGTGTTATTTTTGAACCACAATCTGGCATACCCTGGTAATGGCAACCTTGTGTTGCCAGCTAATCTTTCTCACACTAGGTCAGGCGAAAAGAACTGCAGAATGAACTCACCCAAAAGGTGCCTTTATTTTGGCAGTTTCACATCTGGCCTAGACACGGAAAAAGAAGTTGTTGTTAAAGGCAGTCTTCAACAGTTTCCTACACATAGGAAGATAAGGAATATGGTGTATCTCTTACGTAACTTGTTCCAGATACTGGGGACCAACATTGAAAAACTCTGATATCTTGTTGTTGCCATTTTGGCCTCCTTCATTGTGGCCATTTTTGGTACCATAGATTGAGAGGGGAAAGTGAAACAGGTAGCTACATTCTGAGAAAAATGTTCTGACAAATAATGAGTCCCTAAATTGTTAAGCGAGTTTTAGATCATAACCAGCACCTTGAACTGGGCACAAATTGAAGGGGATTCATGGTTGAATTTACTAATCCCAGAAATCATTCTGGCTACTGTAGTTTGAACCTGCTAAAGTTTATGTTTTGTTTTCTAGAGCAGCCCTATGTAGAAAGCATTAAAGTATTTTATTTTTGAGATTAGCATGGTATGAACCACTGTTACAAGGCATCTCCCTGCCCCACATCCAGACAGGGACACAACTGGGCAATCAACCAGAATTGATGGAAGGCACTTCTGGCCATTAAGGACACTTGAGTTTCTCTCTAAATACCGGCAGGTCCAATAATCCTCCTAACAAAATCTTTATCTTATCTGATTTTAGTTCCAGTTTCTCAGCCTTTGTCCAGTCCATTATCAATGCTAGGCATTGCTTAATGACCTATACAACACCAACTGAAGATGAAATGAAGGATTGATGGATCTACATGTCATCAGTGTACTGGCAACAGAAAACACCAAAGCTCCATATGACTTATTCCAGTTGCTTCACATAGATGTTAAAAGGTATTGTGGAGAAGGTCAGCTCCTGTGGGACCCAGTAGCAGAGGTCCCAAGAGGTGGAGACAGCATATTCAATCTGTACCATCTGGAATTAACCTTTAAGAAAGGAGCAGAACCAGCATAGAACTGGGCACCAATCCCAAACCCAGAAAACTTTCCTAGAACTATATTGTGCTCAATGGTATCAAAGGCCACACAAAGATCCAGAAGTACCAACAGGACATCCCCCTGTCTGTCTCTCTTGTAGGGCAATCAATGCTGTTTTGATATAATGTTGCTGTTTAAACCTTGATGGAAATTGACTTAGACTATCAGTTTTTTTCCAATAATGTGTGTAATACACTCAGCTATCACCCTCTCAGTTAACTGGCCCAAAATGGAATATTTGAGATGAGTCTGTAGTTGTTCAAATTAGTTTTCTTACTAATGGGTCTTATTATAGATTTTTTTAAAACAGTAGGCCACGTGGCCTCCCACATTGATGATGTGGATGGCCCATTCTACCTTTGCATTCTTGGCAGATTTTAATAACCATGATAGGCAAACATCTAAAGAAGAGAAAATATATTTACAGCATGAAAGTACTTTGTCTACATCCTCAGACCTTACTCAAAACAATCCAATAAAACCTGACTAGTCAATGCATTGGACATGTCAATCTAATCTGCTGGGGTAATTGAGGAGTCAAGGTACCAATGAATGCCTTTTATTTTGCATTGAAAATGGACTGCCAGTCGGTTGCAATTCTCTATACTTGATTTTAATGTTTGCATCTGTCTGGGATTTGTAAGGCTGTGAACAACTTGAAAGAGATCCACCTGTTGGCTGGAGGCTGTGTTA
This sequence comes from Bradypodion pumilum, assembly GCA_035047305.1. Taxonomy (NCBI): domain Eukaryota; kingdom Metazoa; phylum Chordata; class Lepidosauria; order Squamata; family Chamaeleonidae; genus Bradypodion; species Bradypodion pumilum. The sequence continues at coordinate 75,586,663 of JAWDJD010000002.1, read as the reverse complement.
ATCAATTTGGTACTATCGATGATCTAAGTTAATTACAGTATTTGCTGGACATCTCCCTGACTGCAGCCAAATTGCATTTCAAAGAAGCTTTCCTTCATCTGCTCTCTAGCTATCTTAAAAATGACACTTTACCTTTGGTGCTGGGGATCCTTGGCCTGTAAAAGGTCATCAATAATTGCACTGCTTTCCCTACTTACCAAATATACATCCTCATACTACTAAAGAAGAATGACAGTAGGTTAGACTGCTTTTGTAGCTCCAGTGTGCAACTCATGCTGTTTACATAATTGTTTTTTTTGTTTCTGCCAGAAAAAGTAATACAAACCTGAATACAACCTCATATATTCAATATATTATACAATCTGAACTAAAATCTATGTCAATACAGATATGTGTATGTATGTAGACATTTCTTATCTATAACAAAATGCAATGATGGCTGCCTTTGGCTGGTTTTAAATGTGAATTTATGGAGATTAGGGCTATCAGTGATTACTAGCTGTGGTGAATATATCTCACATGTACCCTACAGTACAATAGCCAGTAAGCCTCTGTATATTAGTTGCTAGGAAACATGAGAGGGAAGGTACAGTTACACTCATCTCCTGGAGACAGACATCCAATTAGCAACTTCTTGGACACTATGTGAACAGAAAGCTAGAGTATAGAACTTTTTGTGTGATCCAGTATGATTCTTCTCATGCGCAACATGCATGCATGGGAGCATATGTAACATTTTCCCATTAGGTTTCCAGGAAGTAGACCCAGGCACAATGTCACCAGTGCTTGGGAGGACTGTCCCTCCTACAGTGGAAGGTGTTCCTGTCACTTAAGAAAGATGAGGCTGCCATATTGGAAATGGGCAACACTTCTGGATTGAATGATCATACTGAACAAAGCCATCATAATTCTGCCTTATCACATGGATGCTAGGCACATCTTAGACAACTACAAGTAACCTTTCACAAAATGAAGAGAAGCACCCAGAAGTATCTGCAAATCATGACAGTTTGCACAAAGCATAGAAGAAGGGCCATGGAATGTGAGGCACAGCATGTCAAACAAGAGAAGATTATCTTGTTGTTGTTGTTCAGTCACACAGTTGAGTCTGACCCTTTGCGACCCCATGGACCATCACACGCCAGACACCCCTATCCTCCACCAACCTCCACAGCCTGCTCAGCTCTACGCCCACTGCGTCAACAATACCATCTATCCATCTCATCCTTTGTTGCCCCTTCTCCTTTTGCCTTCGATCTTTTCCAGCATCAAGGCTTTAAAGTGAGTCCTCTCTCCTCATTTAGTGTCCAAAGTACTTTAGCTTCATCTTCAAAATTTGTCATTCCAAGGAGCAGTCAGTACTGAGTTCCTTCATGATAGACTTATTTGTTCTCTTTGCTGTCTAGGGTACTCTCAAAATTCTCCTCCAGCACCACATTTCAAAGGTTTCTATTCTTCTGCACTCAGCTTTCCTTATGGTCCAGCTCTCACAACCATACATTACCACTGGGAGTACCATTGCTTTAACTATGTGGACCTTTTTTGTCAGGGTGATGTCTCTACTTTTTATTATGTTTCCTAGGTTTCTCATAGCTTGCCTCCCAAGAATCAATCGCCTTTTTATTTCATGACTGCAGTCACCATCTGCAGTGGTCTTGGATCCTAAGAATGTAAAGTCTGGCACTGTTTCCACTTCTTCTCCTTCTGTTTTCCAGGGAGTGATAGGGCCTGTTGCCGTTATCTTGGTTTTTTTATGTTGAGTCTCAAGCCAGCTTTTGCACTCACTTCTTTCAACCTAATCAAGAGGTTATTTAGATCTTCCTCACTTTCTGCCATTAGGATAGTATCATCTGCATATCTCAGGTTGTTGATGTTTCTCCCAGCAATTTTAATTTTAGCTTGTGATTCATCCAGCCCTGCATTGCACATTATGTTCTCTGCATATAAGTTAAATAAGCAGGGTGACAATATGCAGCCTTGTTGTACTCTTTTTCCTATTCTAAACCTCTCCATCCTTCCTTATCCTGTTTTAAACTGTTGCTTCTTGAATCATGTACAGATTTCTCATAAAACCTATGAGGTATTCTGGTATTCCCATCTCTTTAATTACTTGCCACATTTTATTATGGTCCACACAGTCAAAGGCCTTGGTGTAGTCAATGAAACAGAGATGGATTTGTATCTGGTACTCCTTTGCTTCCACTAAGATGCTCTTAGAAGCTTCCTTATATTTAATCAGTCCATTGAGTTCAGTATTATCTACAGTGGTCCAGTCTGATCAGCAGTCTTTTCTAGACCTATTCTAGAAATTAAGTACATTGACCTTGGAACCTTCATCATGTGCAAAGATATGTATCATCACTGATATATATCCCTTCTTCAAGAATGCAATACTGTAATACAAAAATCTCTGAGGTGACTTTTCTCATGCCTGCTTGGTTGGAAGGGATATTTTGATGCCATTTTCAACTTGCCCAGATTGATTTGGACAACTTAACTATCTTGTAGTCACATTTGGAAGTGAGAGGCTCTGTTGAGCTGTGAAAGGGGGAGTTGTTATACCTCGCAAGCTGCTAATTGACCATTCTTGTTATATAGTTGCTTTTGATGGATGACTGTATGAAGGATCGCTAACAACTCTTGGTTCAGGCAACGATAGTTCTAGGTTAAAATATGACATAATGAGTATCTTGAAGGTTTTTGAAGACATTATACTGTAAATGGTTCATATATTAAAATTTTAAATAACAAATTTAGTCAGTTGATATATTTATGATGAATCAGCAACAAATTGTTAGCATTGGAAAGCTGGCTGTCAGAGGAAAATTATCACCTCATTGTGACTACTGTCTGTGGCTGATTTCGGAAAGCAGAGCCATAGGGGCACTCTGGAATATCAAAATAAAGGGTAAGACACAGAGTCATATATCAAGAGGAATTTGGAGGTTAAGGAATTGAAACTGTCAAGCGTTAAGAAATATAGTGAATCTGTCTTCTGTGAGCCAGAAGCTAGAAGGACTAATTGGCTGATAATAGTGAATCAGGTCAGAAGACATACCAGAATAATGCAGTGAGATAAAAAGAGTTGAAAGACTAACACAATTGAGATTAGATTATATGATTAAAGTATCCCCATGTTAATTGGGCAGCATTAGAAGTACTGCAATATAATAAGAACCACTGTGGTCAATACCGTATAGTCTACAGTTTGTCACAATCAGCCACCTAATGTTTTCCTCCTGAAACCTCAGGGAGTTTAAGTGATTGATTAGGTACTGTTGAAGAGATCAAATATTTATATTCTCAAGGCTGCTTAAAACAGTCAGCCAAGGTGGTTTGCTTATCTGTCTGATTTTTCTCAACAGCAACTTCAAGTGGGTGTACTTTGTCCTATCATTTGTATATATTACAATGAGAGCTGAGCACTGCAAGCAATGATATAAACAAGAGTTACTGTATACATACAGTAAAACCCCTACTTACTCAAAAAGTCCATTCCATAGGCTTTTGCTTAAATCGGTTTTTTTATGTAGCTCGAAGCAAACCCATAGGAAAAATAATTTTTATGTAACTTGAAGCAAACCCATAGGAAAAATGAATTTTTAATGTAAATTGAAGCAAATCCATAGGAAATCGTGTTATGTAAATTTATGTAAATCGGGACATTTATGTAAATTAGGACATGGTTTCAGCACAAAATCATTATGTAAGTCAAATTTTATGTAACTCGGGGCATTTGTAAGTCGGGGTTTTACTGTATCTAGTTATTCTTTTTTAAAAAAAATTAATTGATTTTCAAAATGTATAACAAACATTCAAAACATAATGTGAAAATACAAGCATACAAACACAATCAAAAATAGGGGTGGGAAAATGAGATTACATATACAACAAAAACAAATAAAAGAAAAGAAAAGAAACCTTTTGTTTTTCATCCTAATTGTCTACTTGGTAATCTATTATAGCCTTAAATTATATCACATTATTAAGGTATCATGATTACACACTATACTTAATTTACTCTTATTTAGGTCTTCGACCTTACTGAAATCCATTATATTTCATTGTTTGCCTTTTACCAAGTATTTTCCAAACTACATTATATACATCATCACCCAGTGTTATATACATTGCCCTGGAGGATGTGGTATTTCCCATTAATTTCTATTGTACCCAAAATTTCAATTGGTCTGGTGCTGGTTTATTCATTCCATCTCCCACCAATGAATAATCAACAAATTTTCGCCATATGTTCCAGAATTTATTTTCTTTAATTATACCTTTTTAAAAATTTAACTCCCATGTCAATTTTTCATTCAATGCGAGATCCCACAGCTGCTTATACCACTCATCCACCTTTAACACTGTATCATTTTTCCAGTTTTTTGCAATACACATTCTGCCCATAGTAAGCATTATGGACAACAATTCTGTCTTATCTAAAACACATATTATCCACGTCAGTCAACAAAATGTTATTTGGCCCCAGTTTGAGACGCAATCCTAAAATCTTAGCAATTTCATTCTCAATTTTCCCCCAAAAGCTTTCTACCACCTTACATTCATACCACATATGAACATATGTACCCAAAACATTTTTGCATCTCCAACACAATTTATTATTCTTTTTGTCTATCTGATGTAATCTCAAAGGGGTCAAATACCACTTCCATAACATCTTAAATTATGTTCCTTTACCCTGATCGACGTGGATCTCATTATTCTTTTTCTCCATTTATTTTGCCATTCCTTTTCTGTTATCTTTATATTCAAATCTTGTTCCCATGCATTTTTTAACAGTTCTTGTGAGTTGCCCTCTGTGTTTATCATCTTATAAATTTTACTAACCATTTCTTTAATTCCAACTTCCTTCTTCCTTACCTTCAATACTAATTCCTCAAATTCAGTCCTACCTCTTTCCAAATTCTGTTCCCTCAAATAGTTGTTATTCCAATTATTCACCATCGCAATCTGAAACCAATTCAACTTCATCTGTGCATATAGCTGTTTCTTCATTTTATCTCTACAAACTCGTATCCAATCTTTCAGCAGGAAAACCCCATTCTTTAACGAAGTTTCTCTCATCTCATTATCTATTTTTATTGGAATTTTTTTCAAATCTTCCATTTCAATTATCGGTGATATGTTCGGGACTAATTTCGTTTTAACTTTCTTCCATACTCCCAACATCGATCTCAGCATTCTATTTTTAACTGGTGTTTTCCCTATTTCATTAACTAGGAAAAAGCTCTTACCCACATCCTTTAATTCCTTCATTTCAATTTCCTCCCATATAACCACCTCCTTCATTAGGATCTTAACTACATTCTTAATATGAAATGCTTTATAATAATTCTTTAAATTAGGAATTCCTAGACCCCCTTCCTTTTGAGGTAAATACCACATTTTCTTTAAAACTGTAGGTCTGCGTCCCCCATTACAATAATTGTTTAATAAATTTTGAAATTCCTTAACTTCTTTATCATTCAATTGAATTGGTAAGGCATCAAACAAAAAAATTAATTTTGGTCACAACATCATTTTAGCCAACGCTATTCTACCAAACCAAGACAACTTCAATTTTTGATACTGCGAAATTTTAACTTTAAGTTCTTTCTTTTGTTTATCATAATTTAATCTTCTTAAATCGTCCAATTTATTTGAAATATTTATCCCCAAATATCTCAAACTTTCTTTAATCTGTAATTTAAATTTATCTTTTATTCTCCCTTGTTCTTCTTTGTCAATATTACTTTATATCATTTCAGATTTATCCCAATTTATCTTCAAACCAGTTATTTGTTCAAATTCCTTTAAGTGTTCTTGTATTCTTTCCAAGGTCCTTCCAGGTTGTTTCATGATTATCAGAGTACCATCCGCATATAAACTGATCTTATTTTCCAATATTCCTTCAATACTTTTATCTTCTCTTATAATATTTGCTAACATTTCCATCACCATGATAAATAGTATTGGTGATAGGGGACATCCTTGTCTTGTCCCCGCTTCTAATTTCACTTCCTCTGTAAGACCATCATTAAGAAGAAATTGAAAAAGAGATCAAATGTTTGCAGGAGAAACATGCAATAACTAAGGATAGAAAAACATATGAAAGAATGCAGGGTTTAAAGAAGGAATTAATAGGAAAAGATATTGAAAAAGTGAAGAGAGATTTGGTAAATTTAAAAAGGGAATACTTCGAGTATAGTAATACAAATTCAAAACTTTTAGCAAGAGCAGCTAAGGAAAAAAGAAATAGAAGAGAAATCGGGATTTTGGTAGCTAAGGATGGTACAAGGTATAATAAAACTAAAGACAAATGTAAGGTGGTTAAAGAATGTTATCAAGAATTATATTCTAAAAAGGAGGCAAATTTGGACAAATTAAAGGATAAACTGGAAAGGCAATTTAAAAATAAAATAATTCAGGAACATAAACAAAAAATGGAAGAATCAATAACTGAAAAAGAGATAAAAGAAGTAATAGCCAAATTGAAGGTAGATAAATCACCGGGGGAAGATGGATTACCCGCAGAATTTTATAAAGAATTTAAAGACATAGTGACCCCAAAGCTATTAAAATTGTACAATGATATACTTGATGGGGCACAGATACCACCATCATGGTATAGAACAATAATTGTTTTGTTACCAAAACCAGGAAAAGACCTAGAAAAAGTAGAGTCATATTGGCCTATTTGTTTGATAAATCAGGATGCTAAGATTTTTACGGCAATACTGGCAAATAGATAAAATGCTTTTATGGATAAATATATAAATAAAGATCAGGCTGGATTTGTTAAAGGTAGGCACATGGCAGATTTAATAAGGCGAGTTGTAGATCTGATTGATGCTGCAGGGCAAAATAAAGAGAAAGTTGGGTTCTTGTCATTAGATATTTTTAAGGCATTTGATTCTTTGCAATGGGTAACAATTAATGAGATAATTAGAAGTTATGGATTCGGTGATAGGTTTATAAAAACAATAGAACAATTATATCAACAAGGATATGCCAAAGTCAGGGTATCTAGTTATTCTGGTGGGCCATGTGAATAATGACAATTGTGTGGAAACTAAAATATTGTTCATGTGTAAGCAGTCATGTGGATAAGTTATACGACTAGTTTATGTGAGTAGAACTTTTGAATAACATTGCCATCTCAATTATGCTAAAAACACACCTTAATCCAAGATTAATAAATGGCTGAAAAACTAATACAACTGGGATGAAATTACATGATCAAAGTCTCTCCATGTTTGTGGTACAAAACTAGAAGTGCTTTCTAGAGCCTTGTTCACACACATATGTTCATCAGCTGTTTTCTCTATGCATGGTAATGGTGATAGAGTTAATATAGGGAGTGTAAAGGAACTGCAGAACTTGATCACTGAATGACAGAGTGAGCTTCTATCTCTGTCCCAGGTCCTGCCAACGCAGCAGTTTGAAAGCAAGAAATTGCAAATAGATAAATAGGTACTGTACCACTTTGCAGTGGCTCAAGTGTCTAAGAAGCTGACTGGGAGACGGAAGATCAGCAGTTTGATTCCCAAGTACTGTAGGATGGAATGAGCTCCCGTCTTTGTCTCAGCTCCTGTCAACCTAGCAGTTCGAAAGCAAGAAATTGCAAGTATATAAATAGGGGCCACTTTGGGGGGAAGGTAATAGCATTTTGTGTGCTCTGGTGTCTAGTCATGCTTGCCACATGACCACAGAAATGTCTGCAGAAGCAGACAGCACTGGCTCTTCGGCTTTGAAACAGAGATGAGCAGTGAACCCTAGAGTCAGATACGACTGACTTTCGAGCAAGGGAAACATTTACCTTTACCTTACCACTTTGGTGGGAAGGTAAACAGTATCCCATGCACTCCAGTGTCTAGTCATGCCTGCCACATTTCCACGGAAATGTCTGCAGATGCAGAGAGATGAGCACTGAACCCTAGAGTCAGATACAACTGGCTTTTGAGCAAGGGCAAACTTTATCTTTACCTAAAGGAATTCAGTTTGTGAATTCCCATGGGAGCTGTGATTGGCAGTTATAGGAGCTGGGATATTGTGGCGATGTTAATTATGCATGGACTACATAATAATGGCATTTATGAGGAAAGGATAGAGAAATGAGGTGGAATATCTGGAATTGAGTGCACAAGAACCATCCTGTGTTTCCTTTTGCACAAGAAGGAACACATGGAGGTGATGCATGTGCTCAGTAAGAGTGAGCTTCTTGTTGCTTGTGAATCAGATTATATATTTTGATATGACTAACAGAATAGCTCAGTGGTTTAAGTATCTAGCTGCTGAGCCAGTTGTTGGGAGTTTGATTCCCCACTGTGCCTCCCAGGAGAAAAGGAAAGCTATGTGGTCTTGGGCAAGCTACAGAATCCCAAAGTGCCCCAAGAAGAAACTAATGGTAAGCCACTTCTGAGTAATCTCTTCCTAGAAAACCCTGCAAAAAATCATCGTAAACCAGAATTGATGGCACATGATGATTATTAAGGCATATCAGAAATAAAAAACAAACAAAACAATCCCTGCAACACTAATTATTATTATATTTCTAGTTCAGGCTGGTTGCCTTTATACTAATCCATGGTAAAGAAAAAAATCGATGTAGAAAAAAACCCCATTACATTCTAAGGGCAATCTGGTGAAAACAGGCTGTCAAAGGGCACACTTAAATTGCAGGCGCACCCCCCCAATAACGGACACAGACAACATTGAAAGTGGATAACAGCATAGGGCCACATTTATTGATTCAATGCCCTAGTCCGAATTATAAATTTGCATTGGTAAAACGACCAATCGTAATTCCTAAGGCAAGCAGGCCGAAGTAACACTGGTAAGGTACCACCCCAAAATTGCCAACGGCAATTGGTTACAATGTATCAATTTGTATCAATTTGTTTGTTGACAACAAACAAATTGTTGACCGTAGTCAATAACTAACTTATGACCCCACCCTCTGACGCGTATCCGTGAAATCACAGGGGTGATGCATGCTGGTTAGCAATCGTCATCACCCCATCGCCTGGTTCGTCGTTGACCGGACAACGTTTAACTAATTTATTCCTGTCTAGTGTTGTCCAGTCAATTGCGAACCTGCCGGATACTTGTGGGTCATACTGTTTACCTTACCAGTGCTACCCGCCAATGTGACCAAAGTCAACAGCAGGAACACAGAAAGCCCCCTATATCAAACCATAGCAACAGTGTGGGATGGGCAAAAAAGCCAGGACCCGGAGCCAATATGGGTCCCAACCAAAAATTCCCACCCGGCCCCGAAGCGACCATAATATCACACTGTTAACTAGGGAGGGGGTGGAGGGGAAAAAACTTCTCCGCTCCGTCGCTGAGGTAAAATGGCAGCTTGGCTGCCTCGTGGCCACCCCTTTTATAAGGGAGCTGGCCACGCCCCTAACTACCCGGATTCTCTGTCCTGTGGGGGGGGCCCGCAAAGGGCGCGGCGGCCATTTTGGTGCCGCGCTTGCATTATCAGGGCAGATTTGCGACTTCCTTGCAGTCATGTGACTTATTGACTCTCACGAGGTTTTAGAATTTAGCTCCCAGAATTCTTGACTAACTGCTAGAAAATTCCAACCAACCTGACTGATAGTCAAGCATTCTGGAAGCTAAAGCCTGACATGTTTGGAAATTCAAAATAGACTTCTACTGCTCACTAATCATAAATCTCTTTTCTTAAATATTTTATCATGCATTAACATCTGGGACGCACATTTGTATTTCAAATATCTTACTGACAGGATCATAATTCTGGATACATTTACCAATGAAAACAATGTGCGCTGTACTATAATCTTAAAAGTAAATTGAAGTGCTATGTACAACTTTGAGCACCTCAGTTTCTAAGGAATATAGACAAGTTGAGGCAAGTGAAGGGTGAAAAAGATGAAATGTTTCAGGGAGCTTGGCATATTTAGCCTGGAAAAGAGAAAATCAAGAAATGATCTATAAATATTTGAAGGGCTGTCACACACAATATGAAGTAAGCTTGTTTTTCTATAGTGCCAGAGGATGCAAATAAAACCAATGGATTCAAATTACCAGAGATTCTGACTAAACATTAGGAAGAACATCGTGACAGTAAAAGCTAGTTGTCAGTGAAGCAAAGTATTTTGGAAGGTGGCGGTCTCTCCTTCATTCTAGGTTTTTAAACAGAGATTCAATGGATATCTGACAACAAGGTGCTAAATTACATTCTCCTTTGTGACACATCCATCTATAATTCTACAGAATATTAGTTCCATATATCTATAGATCAGTGATGACAAACCTTGGCACTCCAGGTATTCTTGGACTTCAATTGCCAGAAGCCCAAGTCAGCACTCCTGCTGATAAGGGCTTCTGGGAATTGAAGCTTCAGAACATCTGGAGTGCCAAGGTTCGCCATCACTGCTATAGATGGAGAGAAGTAATTCATCAAAATATAGTGATGGCACTGAATGGTATAACAGAACAGGAGTTAAATGGTGTTCTCATAGGTTCTCCCCAAGACTGTTGCAAACTAAGCTCAAAGATTCAGTGAAGTCTGAAATCAGTTTGCAATTAACTCAACTCAGTGCCAATCAAGTTTCCTATTTAAAAGAAAAAGGCAATATTGAGTGGAATCCCAGCAGTTCATGAACAAATTAAAGAAGTTGGAGAGGTGAAAACTGGTTTCCAAGATTTCTAGTTGCAGTGCTGGTTCAGTGCATGTTTGGGAAAATCTGCAGTTATGCTGGGAAGCTGGAAAACGGAAGGATGGGACATAATTTGTTGCCAGCTCTCCTCACCATAACTTTGTCTCATGCTTTATAAAATAAATTTGAGATATATGGGAATGATGGCAGACTATAAGTGGGAAACACTGTTGGACTTGGATTTTCTGAACTCTTCAAGAAAAATCAAAGCATTCTCAAAGGTTCTCTGAGAAAACTTAAGTGATTTGAATGAGTTACAAATCAAGACTGAGGAGGTCTTCTGCCACTATTTATGTATTTGTATTAAATGATATAAAGATGTAACAAGAGCACAAGGATGTTTCCAGTTCAGTTTTGTGGGAGATTAAAGCCTCAGATTAAGTCTTACATTTCCTGACTATGTTCACACTGGATTTATATATGTTACAGTTAATTCTAGTTGTAACTAAGATGTTTAGTTAAAACTAGCTAGAAACAGGTTTTAACTGAAACTTTTTCCTTGATCAGAAATTCTAGTTTTAACTAAGTTGTTTAGTTAGAACTAGTTTTGACTAGTTAAAACCCATTTTCACTAGAAATGCATCTTTCAGCATCAGTTAATTCTAGTTGTAACAAACACACTTTGTTTTGATTAGGGAAAACTAATTTTCACTGGTTTTAACTATCACACACACACATCTATATCTATATCTATCTATACATACATACATACATCTATATCTATATCTATATCTATATCTATATCTATATCTATATCTATATCTATATCTATATCTATATCTATATCTATCTATCTATCTATCTATCTATCTATCTATCTATCTATCTATCTATCTATCTATCTATCTATCTATCTATCTATCTATCTATATAGATATAGATATAGATATAGATATATATATAGATAGATATAGATAGATAGATATAGATATAGATATAGATATAGATATAGATATAGATATAGATATAGATATAGATATAGATATAGATATAGATATAGATGTATATATCTATACACACACAAACATAGACACATACATAGACACATACATAGATAAAGGTAAAAGTTTCCCTTGCTCGAAAGCCAGTCGTATCCGACTTTAGGGTTCAGTGCTCATCTCTGTTCAGTGCTCTGCTCATCTCTGTTTCAAAGCTGAAGAGCCAGTGTTGTCGGCTTCTGCAGATGTTTCTGTGGTCATGTGGCAGCCATGACTAGACACAGAACACTGTTACCTTCTCACCGAAGTGGTCCCTATTTATCTACTTGCAATGTCTTGCTTTCGAACTGCTAGGTTGGCAGGAGCTGGCACAAAAATGGAAGCTCATTCCATCCTGCAGTACTCGTGAATTGAACTGCTGACCTTCCACCTCCCAGTCAGCGTCTTAGCCACTTGAGCCACTGCAGTCCCCAGACATAGACCCACACATACATACATAGTCCCCATACATATAACATACATATACATATACATATGTTGTCTTTTATATATTTATGTTGTCTTTTTATATATATATATATATATAAAAGATGTAGGACCTAAATTTCTAACCTTCCAGTCCTTAATGAGTTTATGGGTTTCCCCAGGTGAAACATAATTCATTTGACTGCCACCTCTATTCCCATCTGAAGCAACAATTCAAATACTGTACCAGATCTTCTCCCCTGCCCTTGTTGCTTATATTTTTGCATGTCTTTGAATACTTGTGTAACACTTTTTTGCTTGACCAAAGAGAGTCACCTCAATACAGAGGTTAGTATCTATATTGTGCCACCATGGATATTACTACTTTTATTTACAAAGTAATGATCTTCTCCATTAATTTTTTTTAAATGGAATTTCTCTAAAATAAAGGGGGGGGATTATTATAAATATCTGTTAACATCAAAAAGAAATTTAAAATGTCCCGATTGTATGAATAAAACAGTTGTTGGTAAATGTGTGTTGTGGCTAAAACAAATTTTAAACTTTACTTACATTGATAAGTTTTAAAGTTAATTATAAAATTGTAAAGTCATGAGAATACATTAATCGTGCACTTAGGTATAAGCAGAGTTTGGGGAAATTATTTTTTTTATTGCAATTTCAAGAATTCCCAAGGCTGAAAAAGTAACTTACCCAAGCTGTGTAAGAAGAATGCTTCCAAATGTTACACCAAGGAGTACTGACAGCAAGTTATACCATTATAAACAATTGATTTGATCTTAATCAACAATTGGTGCAATTCAGCAATTCAATGGGAATAGTTTAGACGATCATGTGCATTCCTACAGACAAAATAAAAACCATAACAAATCATTTGCATTTGCAATGATTAAGGGAGTTTCTTTAGATTATATGGCCTTTCAAGTGATGGTGGCCTTTTACAAAGAATGTTTTATATATTTATACAATATTTCTCAAATCAAAGGCAAATTCGTCTCAACAGATCATCTGCAAAGGAATTTTTTTTAATGTTTAGGAAACTAATCTTCCTGATGGGAAAAAGACACAAAAACATTTTGATTGTTCTTTTGGTGATGATAAAATTGCAAAAAACTTGTCATTAAGTTTGGTATGTCAAAAACTCTGCTGTTCCCACCCTGTTAGGGAACTATTCCCCTCCCCAATCACAATGAAATACTTCATCACCAGACTTTTAGAGCTGACAGACCTTATTGGTTTGGGGTACAGTGGTAGGCTGGAAGAAAGTTATAAATGTATGTGCCATGTGCATTCTTCCACTTGATTCTGGTGATGCACAGAGATTAAATACAGCATTGAAAAGGAGCCCATGGGTACCACAGTTAGTAGTCTGAGTTCCTAGAAACAGACCACACCGGGCACTATCAAACAATGATACGTTGGTACCTATGTGTACCTTCAATGATGCCTTATGTATCAACTATCTCTCACTAATATGAAAACCCACCATGATTTCTGTGAATGCTGTGATTTTTTTGGGCTAGCCCCCTCTGAATTATAATCAAAGATGTTTTCATATATATGATGAAATTGGTCGAGAGCGAAATGGATAGCTATCAGAATCTGTTTGCTGCAATATGTAATGATGTGTTACTCCAAGATTATATCATCTGCATTTCCTTTTATGTGCTATCTCAGCTCATGATGGCATAGTTTCCAACAGCAATGGATGCAAATTCTGTTTCTACAATCCCACAGATTTAACATATTTATGTACAAGGTTTCTATTGAAAATGAAAAGATTGAATTATTCTCATGTGCTGAGAAGCACAAACTAAGCCTTGGTTGTTGCCATCACATGCCCTAGTAGCATTTTAAAAATAAGCTTTCGCTCGTATAGCAACTTATTTATTTAATGGTTTTTTTAAAATTTGCAAAGTGGTTTAGAATTACGTATCATGTCAAGTCAATCTTAAGAATGCAATCCTATTAAATCACTCTGTATTTTAAAGGTAAGGCAAAGAGCAATCACAATTACACTTATATACCACCCAATGGTGCTTAGTCTACTCTCTGGCCAGTTCACAATTTTCGTGTTCTGGATCGAACGCTTGGCTGAGCCAGCTCAGGGGCTCGTAGAATGGGCGACCCAACTAGAGTGAGGGTTTGACTAGAGGGGGAGGATTGTAAACTCAAATGTAAGCCCCATTTGTCAGATGGAGGAACAGGGAATAGCTAAAAACCAAAATCTAATTCTGTGGATGAAAAAGACAACTCAGGGTCCCTCCTGTCTGTACTAAGAGTGGAGGGCGACTCCAAGCAAAATTGGTCATCATCAATAAAGGAATCCAGAGTGCTAGGCTGAGACAGTGTAGGGGTACACCTGGCCAGAATAGAGGAACATACCACAAATTCCCCTTGAAATCGGTTCCTAAAAGATACTTCTGGGTCAATGTTGGCTCGCTGCTGACTATTACCTCTGTCCTCAGGGTTTAAATGGGTGGGGGCCAATCCTAGCGTTGAGTGTCTGTATTCATCTTGTGGGTCCAGTAATCTGGGTCTCAATTGATCCGCGTGCCTCCTCCAGATCAGACCAGTGGCTGTTTCGATTCTGTAAGAAACAGGACCAGTTTGATCTATCATAAACCCAGGCACCCATGTAGGGCAACCAGCTGCATAACTGCAGCAATGCACAGGGTCTCCAGATGAGAAACCCTTCTGGTGTTGGATTTCTATATTTGTGCCTTTGTACCCCTACCCTAGAGGGATCCAATCTGTCCAGCAAGGATGACAGTTTCTTTCTCTGGAGCAATTCAGCAGGAGGCAGCCCTGAGGCAAGGGGGTGAGCCTATATGTGAAAAGAAACTGGCATAACTGGAGCTCCAAATCCCCTTCACCCATATGTCGAAGCGCGTCTTTAGTTGTGCACACCTGCCGCTCTACCTGGCCATTGGTGGCTGGGTGGAATGGGGTGGCAGTCATGTGTCTCATTACATTCCTTTCCATGAAGGATTGGAATTCTGCAGATGTGAACGTGGACGCGTTGTCAGACACCAGCACATCTGGAAGCCCAAATGCTGCAACAACCTTCTTAGGTGCATTATCATGGTGCCTGAAGTGGTATTAGGCACCCTAATCACTTCTAGCCACTTAGAGAATGAATCCACAACCAACAAAAATAGGGCACCCCTAAATGGACTTGCAAAATCTATGTGCAACATAGACCATGGGCCCCGAGCAGAATCCCATTCCCAAGAGGGAAGGTGCGATTGCTCTGGGTGAGAGGATTGACAACTGGGACAAGTGCCGACCATTTGTTCTATGTCTTGGTCCAGTTGAGGCCACCAAAAGTAGCTACGGGCAAGGGCTTTGGAACAGACAATTCTCGGGTGACCTGTGTGAAGTAGATGTATAACCTTTTTCCTGAGAGTGACAGGAATGACCACCCGCTGGCCCCATAGAAGGCAACCTCATTCCACTGACAGTTCCAAACGCTTGTGGTGGAATGTTCTGAATTCCTCGATTAGAGGAGAGACAGGCCCCCCCTTTTTGTGCCCAAGACATTAGTTTAGTCAATGTTACATCCTTGGCTGTAGCCTTGGCTATATCTGAGGGGACGACTGGGGGCGAGTTGAAAACCTCAATCATAAGGACCTGGTGGTCATTTTCAATCTTGCAATTGGCTTCCCCAATCCCTGGCAGTGGAGAACATGATAGGGGATCAGCATGGCTGATGTTCTTGCCGGGCCTGTGCACCAAAGTAAAATCGTATGCATTTAGGAAAATTGCCCAACGCAACAGCCTTGGGGACAGAATTTGAGGTGTGGGCTTCCTGTTTACAAAGATTCCAAGGAGGGGTTTGTGGTCAGTTACAATAATAAAAGGTCTTCCGTAAAGGTAATCGTGAAATTTCTTAGTGCCAGCCATGATTGGCAACGCCTCCCTGTCTGTCTGAGCATATTTTTTCTCAGGCTTTGAGAGTGAATGGGAATAGAATGCTACGGGGACTTCCCTCCCATCATTTAGTACCTGGCATAACACAGCTCCCACCCCCACAGGGGATGCATTACACACAAATACAACTTCCTTTTTAGGGTCAAAATGAGTTAATACGGTACAGCATCGGGAGATAGCAGCCTTTTAAGTTTTAGGAACACTTTCTCCTGGCAATGGCCCCAGTGCCAAACAGTATCTTTCTTAAGAAGCCGATGTAATGGTTCGGCAACTGAGGCTTTGCGATGGAGAAAAGCGTGATAGAAGTTTAACAATCCTAGAAATGATTGCAATTCGGCTTTACATTTTGGCTGGGGTGCATTTCGCACGGCCGCCACCTTGGAGTCAGAGGGCATGATTCCTTGGGGTGTAATTCGGTACCCCAGGAACTCCACTTCCTGTGCCAAAAACACACATTTGTCTCTTCTGAGACGTAGACCAGCCCTCTTGAAACGTGACAGGACTCGATTGAGCCTGGCCGCTAGTTCGGTGGTGTCCTTAGCGGTGATCAGGACATGGTCAAAATATGGCAGGACACCGGGCAAACCGGTCTAACAATGCAACTGGACACAAAAGACTGTGTCAGAAAAGCATATATAAATGCTTGTATACAAATGCCAGAAGCCTCCGGAACAAAATAGGGGAGCTGGAATACTTAGCAATAGATAAGAATATTGATATTATTGGTATCACTGAAACCTGGTGGACGGATGATAACCAATGGGATACAGTTATCCCAGGCTACAAACTGTACAGGAAGGATAGGAAGGGGCAAACGGGAGGTGGTGTAGCCTTGTATGTCAAAGAAGTGATAAAATCGTATGAATTGGAATATCTAGGTGATTTGGAGTCACCATTAGAAGCTCTGTGGGTAAGAGTACCAGGCCACAAGGATGGTCTAACAGTAGGCATATACTATCGGCCTCCGACCCAAACTCTTGAGGGAGACAGGCAGTTGGAGAATGTTGTAAAGGAGGCATCCAAGATGGGCTGTGGCCTGTTCCAGCAAGGCTGTTCTTATGTTCTTATGTTCTTTTAAAATATGTTCTACAAGAGATTGAAATATTCTGGGGGCCGCATTCACCCCGAAATGTAGTCTAGTTACCTTAAATGCCCCCCTATGTGTTACTATGGTCTGGGCTATGGCAGCAGCACGAGACGCAGTCAATTGTTGGTAAGCCCTGGCAAGGACAAGTTTTGCGAAGCAATTTCCTTCATGCAAGGAGACAAGAAGGTGGCTTACCACGGGCACAGGATATGCGTTCAGGCAAATAGCTTTATTGATGGTATACTTGTAGTCAGTGCATATTCTGACCTCCCCGTTACTTTTCAAAGCAGTCACTATTGGTGTCTCTCACTCTGCGGAGTCCACTGACACTAGGATGCCCTGCACAGTTTGTCCAGCTCTGCTTCACTCTTCTCCTTTAAAGCAAAGGGTACCCAGCGTGGCTTCATCCGGATGAGCCGGATGGTTGGGTCAAGCTCAAAGTCCACAGGGGATTCTTTGTGTAACCCTAAACCATTTTTGAACACCTCAGGATGTGCAGCACAAACATCTCGAATTGTGTCAGCATCTATTGCGTGAATGCCAGAAAGCCGGATTCCCAGGGGCCTAAACCATTGGGTCCCAATAAGACAGTTAGCGCCGTGCTTAACTACAACCAATGGCAAGGAGGTGCAAATGTTTTTGAATTTGACCAAGAAATTTCCCACCCCCAGGACAGGAATCTGGCAGCCTTGCACATCCTGGAGGGAAGTTTTAAAAGATTTGAGCTTGGGCCGAGAGGCAGGGGGAATTCTCAAAAACTCCCGCTGTGGGATTATGGAAAAGGTAGTACCTGAATCCACCTCCATCTTGAAGGGGACGTCCTGCAGGCTCAGTTCTGCAAAGAAACGCTCACTGACGATGCCCACTTGGCATGGTTCAGGCTCTGGTGACACTTTGGCGATGGACATTTTGTGGTGATGACTCTTCTTGGACTCAGGTGCTAGAGTTCTTTGCTTTCACTTTTGGCATACTTTAGCAATGTGCCCTCGTCGCCCACAGTTGTGGCATTCTGCAGTGCAGAAGGGGCACTTCCTGTGGTCATGCTGGGCTCTGCAGCCATCATACTTGCAAAGGAATTTCTTCTCCCGATCGTCATGGTGCTCTCTGTAATTTTATCGGACTGCTCGGGCTTCTCCCTATGTGTCACTGGACCTCAATGAAGAGGTGGAACCTGGCGATGCTGAGGAGGATGAAGATGAATTTTGCTAAGCTTGCACAGCTAAGTCGGTGGCACTGGTGGTGGAGTGGCGATGCTGGAAAAGCTTGATGCTGGACCGTGCAGCCTCAGACGCTACTGCCTCTTCTAGGACAGCCTTGAAAGTTAGTGTCTTCCTGAACATGAGGTGACATTGAGCATCTTCATCCCTCATGCCAGCCAGCAGACAGTCCCGGAGAGCTTCTTCGATGTTGTCCCACTTGCACGGAGTGGCAGCAATGCACAGAGCAGCGGTGTAGTCTGCAATGGACTCCCCAGGTCACTGCTCCCTTCTGTGGAAGGCCACCCTGGCCAGGAAGATCGAGACCTCTGGCTGCAGGTGTTTCCTCAATGCGGACATGATTTCTGCGAGCGGCACCACATCCACATCCCTTGGGAGAACGAGGTGGGTTGCCAGCTCAAGCATCTCAGAACCGTACTGAGTGAGGAAACAGGAGCACTTCTGGTCTTTGTCGGTGATCTTCTGCTAGGCTATTGCATGGCGGAATCGGCGTTTGTATGTTGCCCATTTCTCTGGACACACTGGGTCAAATGGGCCAATGTTGCTGCTGTGTGGGGACACCATCCCATCCTCGTCACCAGTTTCATGTTCAGGGAATGAAGAAGCAGACAAGTGAAGTAGTGAAATTCAGCTCTTTATTAGTGGGGTTTGAACACAGTTTGGATGGGGCAAAACTCGGACTTATATACACTATAAATAGTAACAGTAACAATAATACAACAAGCCCATTGGCTAACAGAGTGTGCACATTTTCGATCCACTTATTTGCATAAGAATAGATACATGAGAAAAGATACATTCCGCTCCTATAAACAGTAACAATAATACAACAAGCCCATTGGCTAACAGAGCGTGCACATTGCAGGTGCACCCACCCAAAGAAGACTCAGACACCGGTATTTGATTAAAGGCATTGGGCAACTTTTATTGAATAATGCCCTAGTCCGAATTATCACTTTCAATTGGTGTATCATCCAATTGTAATTCTTTAAGGCAAGCAGGCCGCAGTAGCACTGGTAAGGTTCTACCCTCATTGCCAATGGAAATTGGCTACATGTATCAATTTGTTTGTTGACACAAACAAATTGTTGACCGGAGTCAATATACTATCTACTGACCCCACCCTATGACGTGTATACGTTCAAATATCAAGGTGATGCAGGCTGTGAAGCTCCTGACATCACCCCTTTCATAGTTCGCCCTTGACCGGCCAAACCTGTTTCCCCTGTACCTTATCTACGTGTTGGCCAGTCAATTGCAAACCTGCCGGATACCTATGTGTCATAAATCTTTACTTTACCCAGTGCTACCCGCCAAAAGTGACCAAAGTCAACTTACCCCATATCTCAAACACTAGCGACAGTGTGGGATGGGCGAAAAAGCCAAGGACCAAAGAGCCAATACAGGTCCAAGCAAAAATTCCCACCCGGCCCCGAAGCGACCAGAAAATCACACTGTCCACTAGGGAGGGGGTAGAGGGAAAAACTTCTCTGCTCCGTCGCTTCTAAAATGGCAGCCAGGCTGCCTCGTGGCCACCCCTTTTAAAGAGAGGGTGGCCACGCCCCCTAACTAACCCGGATGTCCGAGTCTGGGTGGGTGGGGCCCCCGCAAAGAGCTCGGTGGCCATTTTGGCAACACGCTTGCATTGCAGGTGCACCCACCCAAAGAAGACTCAGACACCAGTATTGGATTAAAGGCATCGGGCCACTTTTATTGAATAATGCCCTAGTCCGAATTATCACTTTCAATTGGTGTATCATCCAATTGTAATTCTTTAAGGCAAGCAGGCCGCAGTAGCACTGGTAAGGTTCCACCCTCAATGCCAATGGAAATTGGCTACATGTATCAATTTGTATCAATTTGTTTGTTGACACAAACAAATTGTTGACCGGAGTCAATATACTATCTACTGACCCCACCCTATGACGTGTATCCGTTCAAATATCAAGGTGATGCAGGCTGTGAAGCTCCTGACATCACCCCTTTCATAGTTCGCCCTTAACCGGCCAAACCTGTTTCCCCTGTACCTATCTACGTGTTGGCCAGTCAATTGCGAACCTGCCAGATACCTATGTGTCATAAATCTTTACCTTACCCAGTGCTACCTGCCACACGGGGAGGCGTCCATGATGACTCACCGCCCCCCCCAGGGATTTATTAATAATGAGGATATAACCTTTGTTAATGTATACGCGCCAAACGAAAAACAGGAGGAATTTTTAGATAAGGTGTATCAAAGTATAGAATCAGAAAGGGTGTCCAAGTTAATAATGGTTGGAGATTTTAATTTGATCAGATCAGGTTTGGATACTACAAATGTGGCTAAGCGTACATGTACTAATAGGGTGATGGATAGGTGGTTAAAAATAACGGGATTACAGGATGTTTGGAGGAAAATTAGAGGCTCAGAACGGGGATATACATTTTTTTCGCACGTGCACAATTCTTATTCACGAATTGACTATGTTTTGGCTTCAGAAAGTATGATAGATAAGGTTGAAAATATTGAAATTGGTATGATTAAGGAATCTGATCACGCTAAAATAATTACAGAATTTAAACTAAGTGATGACAAACAAAAAAGGGGTACATGGAGCTATGATACAAGGTTATATAGAGATCAAAAGAGTAAGGAAACGATAATAAAAAGATGGGAAGAGTGCTGGGAAATTAATGATACAAAGGATGTAAATGATGGAATATTATGGGATACCATGAAGGCAATATTCAGGGGAGAAAGCATTAGGCTCTCTTGTATTAATAATAGGCAAAATAAGGAAAAGGAAAAAGAGTTAGAGGACGAAATAAAGAAGTTGCAGGATATTCATGCAAGAACGGGAGATAGGGACATATTCGATAAAATGCAAAAATTAAAAAGAGAATTTATTGAAAAAGATATTGAAAAGGTAAAGAAGAATTTAATTTATTTGAAAAGAGATTACTTCGAGTACAGTAATAAAAATTCTAAGCTATTAGCTAGAGCCGCTGAAGAAAAGAAAGATAAAAGAGGAATTTCAGTTTTGATAGATAAGTATGGCAGAAGGTGTAATAAGTTAGTAGATAAAATTCAAATTGTCAAGGCTTTTTATCAGGAATTGTATTCGAGGAAGGACGTAAATACGGATGAATTAGAGCGATATTTAGATAAGTGGTCAAGAATAAATTTAAGCTTGGAGCATAGGAGTTACATGGATGAAAAGATAACACAAAAGGAAATAAAGGAGGTCATAAAAAGGTTAAGGATAGGCAAGGCTCCAGGCGAGGATGGTTTATCGGTGGAGTTTTATAAAGATTTTAAAGAGATGCTGTTACCAAAAATGGAAAGGATTTTTAATTATATTTTGGAGGGAGGGAGAGTTCCTAAATCGTGGTATAGTACAATTATAATTTTAATTCCAAAGGTAGGGAAAAATCTGGAAAAAATTGAATCCTATAGACCGATTTCCCTGATGAATCAGGACGCAAAATTTTTTACGGCCATTTTAGCTAATAGATTGAATAATTTTAGTGGTAAATACATTAATAAGGATCAAGTGGGATTTATGAGAGATCAGTATATGTCGGATTTGACGAGAAGGATGGTTGACTTGACAATTATTGCTCAGGAACAAGAGGAGCATGTGGGTTTCTTCTCCCTGGATATATTCAAAGCTTTTGACTCGATCCAATGGATAACTATAAAGGAAATTATAAAGAAATATGGATTCGGACAAAAATTTTGTGGGGTAATTGAGCAGTTGTATCAGCAAGGCTCGGCTAGGGTTAAATTAAATGAGGAATTAACAGGGGAGATTAAATTGGAAGCGGGCACAAGGCAAGGAGATCCATTGTCGGCATCTTTATTTATAATGGCCATGGAATTGTTAGCTAATGTAATAAGGGAAGATAAGGAATTAATTGGAATTGAAGGTATAAAAATTAGCCAATATGCTGATGACACCCTAATAACAATAAAAAATCCACAGAATACACTAGGGAAGATATATGGGCATTTAGAGGAATTTCAAAGGGTGACGGGACTTAAGGTAAACTGGGATAAGTCAGAAGCAATTCTTTTTAATGTGGATTTGGACATACAAGAAAGTTTAAAAGCTAAATTTAAAATACAAATTAGAGATAATATAAAATACCTGGGGATAAACATTTCAAATAAATATGATGATTTAAAAAGGTTAAATTATGATAAATTGGAAAAAGAATTAAAAGAAATGATTTTACGGTATAAGAAGCTAAATTTGTCGTGGTTTGGACGCGTTTCGCTATGTAAAATGAAGCTTTTACCCAAATTAAATTTCTTATTTGATACCCTGCAAATATATATGAAAGAGAAGGAATTAAAGGTTTTTCAAACTATATTAAATAATTTTTGTAACGGTGGAAAAAGGGCCAGGATACCAAAGTTTTTATGGTATTCATCACAAAAAAAGGGCGGGTTAGGAATTCCAAATATTAAAAATTATTATTGGGCATTTCAACTGAAGAATATTTGTAAAATTTTAGTGAAAGAAGAATCGATTTGGGGAAAAATTGAATTGCGAGAGAAACTGGGTGAAGAAATATTAATGTTTTTGGGCAAAGGGAAAGCAAAAATTAATGCTACAAATAAATTGTTAAAAGCTCTTTTAAAAACTTGGACATTACTGAAAAATAAATTGGCACCAGGGTTGTCCCCAATATTAGGCCTGAGTGATATGAAATCATTCCCACTGAGAATGGATAAGAGCGTAGAAGAAGTATTGAATAAGAATAATATAACTCTATTAAAGGATTGGATAACAGCATGTAGAGACAAGGAAAGAAAGTTAGATATAGGTAGACAACTTAAATTGAATTGGCTTCAATTGATGTCTATTGACAGTTGGAATAAAAGATATTTAGATGAAATGAGCTTGGATAGGGAGCGGACGAAATTTGAAGAGTTGGTACTTAGTCTAAAAAGTGGGCAGGTAAAAGTTAAGGGGTTAGTAAGCAAAATATATAAGGTTTTAGATGACTCAGATCAGCATCAGAAAGCTTTAAAAGAAACATGGGAGCTAGATTTGAATATCATAATTACAGACGAGCAGTGGAATGCTAAATGGAAAAGGAGAATAATGAGGTCTTTGTCTGTAAGAATAAAAGAGCACAATTATAAATTATTGTGGAAGTGGTACTTGACTCCGGTACGACTACACCAAATTGACAATACAAAGTCGAAATTTTGTTGGAGGTGTAAGGGGGAAATTGGAACATATGAGCATATGTGGTGGGGGTGTAAAGAGACGAACTCATTCTGGTTGAAGGTGGAACACGAAATTGGGAGAATTCTAGATGTAAGAATGAAATTGGATGTAATTTTAATTTTGTTAACAGATGTGGAGGTGGTAGAGCAACAAAAAAGGGAATTATTAGCAATTATGTTATCCAGTGCTAGACAGTGTATAGCGCGATATTGGAAATGTGATGTTACCCCAAAAATAGAGGATTGGTATAAGGAGTTGTGGAATACTGCGCTGAATGATAAGCTCACCTGGGAGTTAAATTTAAGAAAAGGGTTAATTAAAGAAAGCAAATTTCAGGAAATTTGGAAATGTTTGATAGATTATACCTTGATTAATGGTCATGGGCAACTGCCGGTGCCAGATTACATTGCATTTTTGAGATGATAATAGATAAAAGGGGAAATTCTGTCTCCGTAGCATTGTATATAGCACGTGGTGATATTTTGTTCTGTTTCTTTTTTTTTCCTGTTCTCTCTTTCTTTGCTTATTTATATTACTGTGTATTTTGTCTTTTATTTTCTTATATTGTTCTGTTTGTTATCTCTTGTTTTTTTAATTATTGGACGTGTATCGAGAAATAAATTTCTGAAAAATTATAAATAATAATAATAATAAAAAAAAAGGAATGGCAACAGTTCTAGCCCTCACGTGCCGCGCATACCATACCACTGCATACATGCGGATGCACACAGCCCGAGCTGGGGTCCACACTCTGCCGCCGCAGCATATACTGCTGCCCAGTGTACATAGCTGTGGCCCACCAGCCCCACTGCCCCACTGCCCCACTGTGTGCGGAGACACACAGGATCTGTAAAAGAGGAGAAGAGGTTAAGGACATAACTAGGTACTCGTACAGTGAGGGGACGTAAATATAGGAAAAAATACGTGCACACCCCCGCGTGCCCCCATATATCTGCCTCAGAGTACCCAACGCAGCCGCGGTCAATGCGACGCCTATCCCAAATAAATGGGTGCCATTACGGGCCCCACACTGTGAAGCGCGGTACCGGTCACCCTCCAGAACTTAAATTTGGTAAGGGTAGACCCATCCTGGTGGCAGAAAAACAGGCTAGGGCATGCAGCAGGCACTGCCAATTGCATGTAGGGCACCAACCGGAACGATGTCAGCAAATGTACATCATAGCAGTATACACCACTGCCCACTCCATGCTGATCGGCTTTTGAGGGACGAATCCCCAACTGAGCCCACTCTTGTTTGATATAGACATCTTCAAGTTCCAGTGCCCTACAAAACACGTCCCCTTTTGACCATGGTACCAGCTCGCTGAGTCGTCGAGCTCCAGAAAAAAGCTACAGCGGTAGCTGCATGAAAAGAGACTCCTCCTACCTACTGCAATATAGTCTATGCCAACCTCATGCAAGGTGGGTCAGAATATCTGTGAGAATAGGGCGACGTGTATCAGGCCGGAGCCACGTACACGTGTCCACCTCCCTAATACATGGCGTATTCAGACGACCCCCGCATAGTCAGGAAAGCCCCGTGCCTTGGCCATGAGTATCAATGCTTAAAGCCTGGTGGCTATGGTGCATGGAGCCAAACCAGATCAGAAGGGCAGACTGTACATTCTAAAAACCTAGTCGACCAATGTCGGACACATTTCGGGCAATTGCCTTGTCCAACAAAAGGGTCTAAATTGAAGGATTGGATACTGATGCGCAGTGCGCGTGCGAGTTACCAATAAATGCCATTTGCCCGGTTCACGTCTCCTTGCCAAATGACCATATCACAGCCAGGAGTGGAGAGGGTAGCTTACAAGCGTCCAGAGCCCAGCTGCGGAACCGGGCGATCTGCAGGCGGGGGAAAGCATAAGCAATATCGTTATAAATGACTGCCACATGTTTAGCCCAAGAAACGCCTTAAAGCGCACGGACCCAAGAACAATATGCGAGCTGAGGCCATGACTCCGGGGGATTTAGACGTTCGGGTATTGACAATGTGCACCACCGCAGCATTTCCACACCAAAAGCGGGGCACAGAATCAGGCCACCTGTCCCCCAGAGCAAAAAGAGTACCCAGAATTGGGAAGATTTTTCTTTTCTTTTAGAACATAAGATCGCGTAAGCGATCCGTGACCTGCCATCCCCGGGGCCAATGACCATAGGTCTTGTCCCTACATAAATTCCCCCCACCCCAGGGAACCGGAGGCATCCGACTGTACTTGTAACTGGGGCTGACCAGAAGCTCAGACCTCCCGAGGCGACAGCCTGGAAGTCCTGTGGTAATGTGAGCCAAACCAACAGGTCCGCTCGTAAACCCCTAATCAGCTGTACCCTGCTGCTTCGTTTAGTGAGACCCGCCATAGCGTGACCCAGACACTAGGCGAAAGCACTGCCTGGTATTACCACTTTGCAGGTGAAGTTGATGCATCCCTGCACCACGTGCAACTCTCTGAGAGGCACCTTCCACTTGGCAACATTGCCACAGCACAGCAGGGGCCGCTCACCTTGACCGACAATTCAGTCACCTGGCCCTCTCGCACGTCATTCAAGAGAGAGGTGCCACCACTCATTGACATGTGAACCCCATCTCCAGAAGACAGGCCAAATTCCTGTAACCCTATCCTTAGACTACAAATGGCTGCCCCTGAGGCATTCTAGATAAGGAACCAGGCAACAGCCCTGTTCACTGACCTTCGGGCACGGTCCGATCGCTGGGACAAAGTGTCGCCCATGATATTGCATCGGCATGATGTATGACCACAGCCATCGTGTAGACGGCCATAAATGGCAAAGAAACGCCAGGTCACTGTACTCGTAAGTCTCTAAGTCTGGGCCAGCAATCCATGCAAGATCACCGCCTCCGAGGTGCAGCATTAAAACATGTGGTGGCCCCGCATCCCCAATGGACATCAGGAATGTCAACAGTTACCGCCACCTCTATGCCGTGCACATCATACCACACAATTGCATATGCGCGGTTATGTGTCGTCCGAGATGGGGTCCCCATTCTAACGAAGCGGCATACTGCGCTGCCCCAGTGCACAGAGTTGTGGCCCACAAGCCACACCACAACTCGTGTGCGGGCACACACAGGGTCTGTAAAATAAGGAAGGAGAATATAGGGAAGACAAGGCACTCATTCAGTGAAGGGACGAATAGACAGAGAAAATTGTCAAATCCACATCTGCCCATGCAACATATGTCAGGCTCCGGGCACCCAAACGTAGCCGCAGCTGATGTGGCGCCCAACCAGGAGGAACGGGTACCAATTCTAGTTCGGTCAGGGTAGACCCGGCCTGGTAGCAGAAACAGGCCGGGGCATGAACCACGTGCTGCCCCAAACACCTAAGGGGAAAAACCATACAGATGGCAGCGCTAGGCTAGTACCCTCTCCCGGCTGATCGGCCCTTGAGGAGCGAAGCCTCACCAGAGCCCACTCCTGAGTGAGCAACCCATAATCTAGCGCCAGTGCCCTGCAAAACATGTCCCCCGTTGAAGGTGGTAGCAGCTAACTCAATCTGAGAGCTCTAGATTAAGGTACAGGTGGTTGCCCAAAATTGGACTCTCCACACGCAGCATAAGCGTTGCCACGTAAGAGTCACATACAGCAACCACACTTGCTAACAGGAGTCGTTGCTGGCATCTCAGGGTGAGGGGCCGCCCTAAGCCTAAGGTCCTGACCTAGGCTAACCTTGACGGGCCAGGGAAAACAACCCTGGCCCTGCCATCATTGTCCAAGCACTGTACCATTGGAATGGCCAAATCAGAACGGGCCCCCATACATCCTGGCATGGATGCCCAATAGGCCGGCAACCAATCGGCCCCATAAAGGGGGGAGGGTAAGGTGCAGCGGCGGGGGAACTCCTTGACCCTGTCATCCTGCCCCTAATGCCCTAATGGGTGTGTTCACAATGCAGGAAGGGAAAACGTGAATATATTCACCAAACCACAGAGCCTAGCTAATAGCCCAGTACAAGTGGTCACCCAGGGGCATAGAGCAACCGGCCGACAGCAGAACCACCATTGGCACTGATTGTAGTGGATAAACACATAACCGGCCCTACGGGCCCAGAGAAATTAACTAAAAGCATAGGGGCGGTCACCCCAGTAAGAACCAAAGTGTAATTGGCCTGCTGAGACCATGGGCACTTTACCCCCCCCCCCAGCGTGACAAGCTAGTGTCAGAGGTGTGCTCATTTGACCAGGATACTCGCTCGGTGCACCCCCACGAGCCGCCCCCACTGGGGGTTCCGGCCCGTGGTGGGCGTTGGAGTTCGCGATGTCCATCTCGCTCTGTGTTCACGTGCGTCCTGGCCGGATGGGGAGCCACAAGGCGCCAGCCTATGCTGGCCTGATGGCCTCCGGCAGCTCAACCCTGTTGGTGGCCCATTGCGCAGCCATGGCCAGCCTGTGGGCCGGAACCGCCGCGTTGTCGCGCCCACCATCCGAGGTGGTGGGGCAATGACCATTGATGCCTCCGTTGCCGAATAGCAGGCAAGGGAGCATCCACAACATCTAACCCACCAGGCCAAGGTGGGCCGGATGGGTCGGTTGGCCCCACCGAGTAATTGATAAGGGATAACCGATGGTAATTCCCGGCCATAATAGGGTATGCCTAATAATACGGCCCGTGAGGGGCCAGAATGACGGTGGGGCGGAAACCCACACTGTGCCCAAGTGAGCCGCTATGCCCAAGCCGGGCAAATAAGGAATGGGGGTAAGAACCCCAGCGAGGCAGGCCTGTGCCACCCCCCGCCCAAGCCCTCAGCCTGGGCTCATTGAAACTGCGCGGTTGCCATCCGAGCCCTCCGGCCTGATGGAATGCCTGAAAAATAGGGGGTGGGCTGAGGTCAAGGGAGAACAGAAAAACATTCCATTCTGTAGCACTCCGGAATCGCACCGCTGATTTTCAGCCTCCCAGTCAGCCTCCCGGGCAGCCTCTTAGCCACCTGAGCCACTGCAGTCCGGTGCTGCGAACGGAATCGAGCCTCTTACAAAGAGGCAACGCTAAAAGGAAGCCTCGAACAGAGACTAGGAATGGAGGAAGCGATGGGGCAAACTGCTCCGCTCCGTCGCTTCTAAAAGCAAATCGAGCCTCTTGCAAAGAGGCGAAAAGGGGAGGAAGCGACGGAGCAAACTTCTCCGCTCCTTCGCTTCTAAAATGGCAGCCAGGCTGCCTCGTGGCCACCCCTTTTAAAGAGAGGGTGGTCACGCCCCCTAACTAACCCAGATGTCTGAGTCCGGGTGGGTGGGGGCCCCCGCAAAGAGCATGGCGGCCATTTTGGCGCTGCGCTTGCATTTTCGATCCACTTATTTGCATAAGAATAGATACATGAGAAAAGATACATTCTGCTCCTGTCAGAAAACACAGTTAACATACATAACAACAAGGTAACTAGCATTTTACACCCAACATACTGGGTATGTCATGTACTCTGGATGAGCAAAAAAAGATCTTGCCTGTCCTCTGTATAGCAATCTTTCAAGTATTTGAAAAATGCTATACAGTAATATCTTCCCACAATTTCCCCCCTCAAAGCTGAAAATGCCAAGTTCGTTCAGCCTTTCCTCGTATGGCTTAGTTTCCAGTCCCCTGATCTTCATTGTTGTGTTCCCCTGAGCTTGTTCCACTTTGTTAGAATCCTTCTTAGAGTGAACTGTTCAAAACTATATGCAGTACTCTAGACGAGGCCCAACCAATGCCACGAAGAGGGAATTAGTACTTCATGGGATTTAGAAACTATACTTCTCTTAATTCAACCTAACATATCATTTGTCCTTTCTGCAGCCACATCACACTGTTGGTTCATATTCATCTTGTCATCTACAACTATTCCAAGATCCTTCTTGCATGCAATATTCCTGAGCCAAGTATCCCCCATTTTGTACCTGCGTGTTTGAATTTTTCTCCTAGGTGCAGAATTTTGTACTTATATCTGTTAAATTTCATTCTGTTGTTTTCTGTGTTTGAGTATATCAAGAACTTTTTGAATTTTGTTTCTGTCATCCAGAACTCAAAGCAAAAGTAGGGAATTGAACTTATAACCTCTGGCTCTGCAAAAATATATCTAAACAACTGAACTATCATTTGAGTACAAAACATTATTTTCAAATAATGTAATTGCACATAAGAGATTTTTCATAGTTTGGGATAGGTTATCTGTTGGTCCTTGCTTCTAGATTAGTGTTTCCAACCTTTGGTTTTTGGATTTCATTTCCCAGAAGCCTAAGTCAATTCCCCATGGCACTGATCAGCCAATGTATTGACTTAGGCTTCTAGGAATTAAAGACCACCTGTGGGGCATGGGTCCCATGTTGGGAACCACTGTTCTAGTTATAGAGAGCAGTGCATTATTTAAAGCAAAATTGGTGGTAATATAAGGTTTTCCCTTCTGCTTAGAGCATCCTTGCAAGAGGATAAAGATTTCTGAGCATGGTCGTCTCACATACAGACTTTGCATCCAGATGAGGTGTATAAATATGCAATCCTGGAGGAGTGAATGCTCCATCAACCATTATAGATTTTTCACTGTGAAGGAAAAAATAAGATGTTTACAAGTAAACATTCTGTATTCAGCTAGGGAGGAGAAACTCTTCTGAGATCATGATGAATGTACACATTTTATTGAATAAAGCACCTTTAAAGTACATGCTAATGCATAATGCATGTCCTTGTATGCTGAAGTTATATGGGACTTTTCTTTTTAGAAGTAATGATGACCTTTCTGCAAATGCATGATGGATATGTCCAGAAATAAAACATCAACTTATGTCTTGATATTGTTTGTGTTGTGAAGCCAGTGCTCACAAAAGCAAGGGAAGAAGGTGGTCTGCAGCAAAATGCAGAAGAGCCGTCTCAGCTGGCAATGATAAAACCTCAACAACACACATTGCAGATTACTTCCATTAATCTCCTTTTGATTGCTGAAGTATTTATACTGGGAACTCAGTTGAATATTTCATTCATGAGCTGCTGTGAGGATTTGATGGATTATTAGTTAATAGGAACTTTTCAAGTGCTAAGGCAGTACATGACCTTACTTAATTACCCACATTGTAAAATTGTTTATCTTTAATAACAGTTTTAATTGCTATGAAAGTAGGTGATGCATGTATCATATCTTAATATGTATTTGTTAGGCGTGTTGCAAAATAGCTAATAACAATGCAGCTGGTGCAGCAGCATTTAAGCTGGTGTCTGCCCTGTCTGTTAAAAACTACAGTGATTCCTGTCACACTAACAGCATTAGTCCCCAGTTGTTATTTGCTGAATTCCATTCTTTCTTTGAGATATTTTCAATTTTGCAGGGCTGCTTCTCACATTATCAGTACCATAGCCTTTAAAATTATCACTGGCATGGTGAAGGCTCACCCAATAGGATAGGTAGCTTCTTGCTAAGTGACATGTTTCTTCACCTCCTCTCTTGGAGTTACTGCTCAATAGCATTTCCCTTCTTCCTTGGAGAACGGGAGGGCTCTTGCTGGCAAAGCCTACTCAAAATATGTCCTTATAAGCAACAATATAAAAAGGTACTGCCCTTTGGAAAGCATGTCAAGTGCTGAGTATTGGGTAGGCCCCAATCTTCAAAGGAGGAACACTGATGCAAACTCTCCTATTGTCTATTGTGAGAAAAGAAGTACCAGTGCCACCAGTGCCTACTAGTCCAGGCTGTATAATCACCAGATGAAGGTGGAAGAAGAATTTGGCAGCATCAGTGCCTTTCTCCTCTCAGTCAACAACCTACATTCCCTGCCCAATCTTTAATTTGCATCCAACCTGCCCTTTTTGGGTAAGGTTTTGGAAAAGGCGGTGGCGCGTCAGCTGCAGAGTGTCCTGGAGGAAGCGGATTATCTAGACCCCTTTCAATCAGGGTTCAGGCCCGGATATGGAACGGAGACGGCATTGGTCGCACTGATGGATGATCTCTGGCGGGAGCGGGACGGGGGTTGTCCATCCGTCCTTGCTCTTCTTGACCTCTCAGCGGCTTTTGATACCGTCGACCACGGTATCCTTCTGGAACGGCTCGAAGGACTGGGGATCCAGGGCACTGTGTTGTCCTGGTTTTCCTCATTTCTGAAGGGCCGTACCCAGTCGGTATGGTTAGAGAGTGAGAGGTCCAGCCCTAGGCCCCTCAAATATGGGGTGCCTCAGGGCTCTGTGCTCTCTCCTCTCTTATTTAACATCTACATGAAGCCGCTGGGTGAGATCATTCGTTCCCACGGGGTGCGGTACCATCAGTACGCGGATGATACACAGTTGTACATCTCGGCCCGTGGGGACCCCAGTGATGCTGTTGAAATCCTATCCGGATGCCTAGAGGCCATTGGGGTCTGGATGGGGGCCAATGGGCTTCGGCTGAATCCCAGCAAGACAGAGTGGCTGTGGATAAGGGGCCCCGCGTTATCCAGGGAGTTACCATCTTTGGTACTGGATGGGGCCGTTCTGCCCCAGACAGACCCAGTGCGCAACTTGGGGGTTCTTCTGGACTCGCGGCTGCTGCTGGAAGAACAAGTGGCGGCTGTGGCCAGGAGGGCTTTTGCCCAACTTCGGGTGATTCGCCAATTGCGCACACTCCTGGACCGGGGCTCCTTGCTTATGGTCACTCATGCTCTGGTTACTTCCCGACTAGACTATTGTAATGCGCTCTACATGGGGCTGCCCTTGACGACCATTCGGAGGCTGCAGCTGGTCCAGAATGCGGCGGCCCGGGTGGTGATGGGGTGTGGGCGATATGCCCATGCCTCTCCCCTACTTCGGGAGCTGCACTGGTTACCAGTTTGTCTCCGGGTGCAATTTAAGGTGCTGGTTTTGACCTTTAAAGCCCTACATGGCAGGGGGCCGGGATACCTTAGAGACCGCATCGTCCCAAGAGTGTCTGCCCGTCCAACCAGAGCGGACAGGAGGGGTTCTCTAGTGGTGCCACCGGCTAGGGATGCACATTTGTCTAGCACCCGAAGGAGGGCCTTCTCCGTGTCCGCACCAACTCTCTGGAACCTCCTGCCAATAGACCTAAGACTCCAAAGTGAACTGCTGCCCTTCAGGAAAGGAGTGAAGACCTGGCTGGCAGGGCAGGTGTGGGGCCCGAATGGGACTATGGTGCCCGCCTGCTGGCTTGTATAAGAACTTTCTCCTCCTCCTTTGTATAGTGGGTGGGTGGGACATAGGGGTTTTTAAAGGGGGTGGGTTTGGGGGGGGTTTATAATTATTTTTTATAATTGTTTTTATGTCTTTTGTGAATTGTTGTGATGCCGCCCTGAGTCGGGTTCTGCCTGAGCGGGCGGCATATACAAATTTGACTATAAATAAATAAATAAATAAATAAATAAATCTTGTATTCTTTAATTTTTATCTTGAGTCTCCCCATTATTAGGTGCAGAGGTCCTCCCCATCACCTGAGAAACAGGATATTTTGATGGTGCTCTTTTCCTTTCACAAATAAAGGGTTTTATCCAAATATTTTTGAGATACATATCTTCATGTTGAACTTTGCCATTAATGGTCCCAAGCCCGGATGAGAAAGGAGGAGGGTTGGGCATTGGGTTAGTACCCTTGCCCCATAAAATATTATTGCTGCAGAAGCAATGAGGTGTCTCATTGCCCGATATGCTGTAGTGGCATGAGAAGATACTACTACTACTACTACTACTACTACTACTACTACTACTACTACTACTACTACTACTACTACTACTACTACGACGACTACTACTACTACTACTACCACCACCACCACCACCACCACCACCAATATATTGTACCAAGGATCATCTTATTAATTATCCTGAACCTAAAATTTTGGTGTTTGGCCCTAGATCCTGGTCCATTCCTTTGAGCTTTTTCCAGATGAGTCCCCTACCCTATTGCCTTCTGGACACTCAGAGTCTGACATCAGCCATCATACCACTTGGAGAGTCTTCACCACATCCATTTGCATCTTAAATTCCCAGATTTAAAGGTGCTTGTGGCTTGGCCTCAAATATTCCTCCTCAGACTAGTTCCTGAAACCTATAATCCAAGGTACTGGCCTGTTGAGTCTCTCCCTTCACCAAATGATGCCCCAAGGAGTGTGCTATCCCTATCTAGATTTTGACACTGCTGTTACCTTGTGTGAAGACCTATTTATTCTCACCAATACCATCTGATCTTGTTGATAAACACTGAGAGAATTAATGCAGGACAAGCAAAGAAGTCCTGGACCCCTTTTGTTTACTCAGGTGAACCATGTCAAAAATTCTTGTCTGGCACCAAGACAACCTGCTCCCAAGGTGGAATTTGAAAGGCAGTCAGAATTTATATATCTTCCTAAGCAGGGTACAGCAGAATCTCAGCCACATGGCCTCACTGCCAGTTCTAGGAGGAGGAGCCTCACAATCTTAGTACTGCACTGGAATCAGTTCTTCAGCTTTATCAGGTATTATTTCAGTAATAAATAATAAATGATTTTGTGTCAGAAATTACTCTGGGTTGAAAGGATTTTTGTGGCAGATGCTCAGGGAATGCCCAAATGAGGCTCCTTTCATGTCCCCAAGAGCTGGGACAGAGATGGGCACTCAATCCATCTTGCCGTACCAGGGTCTTGAACTGCCAACTTGCTAGCTTTCCAGCTAACAAGGTGAGCTTCTTAACCACTGAGCCACCACAGCCCCTAGTATCTCAGTTATTGTATAGGATCCCTCTATGAATACATTCAGATACTGCTGTTCAGAATTTAGAACACTGTAAGTTCCTGATCAATACTCCTGGGGTTCCTAGATCTATTCCCCTGATACTTCTTTGCTTTGCTTTGCTTTATAGGAATTCCAGAAAGCAACTCTCCACTACTGGCATAAAATATTTTTGCAATAGGCTTTCCCTTCTCTTAATGGCATTTGAGGATATGGGCCCAAAGTAATGGCTACTGAATTTGGCAAAACATTTCTGAAGTGGGCTTTGGTAACTTGTCTGATTACAAAGGGCTGTAGTGATGCTTGCTTGGAAGTTACAAGGTGCTTAATTGGTGTTGACCATACAATTCCACACAAGTACAGTGGAACCTCGTATAACGAATGCCCCTATAGTGAAAAATATCACTTAACAAAAAGGTTTTGAAAAAAGATGGCACCCCACACAATGAAAATCTCTATGGGAAAAAATTGTACAATGAAAATTCAATGGGAAAAACCACTTAGCACAAATTTTCGTTGTACAATCTTTCCACATAGATTTTTGTTGTATGAATTTTTCCCATAGGGAAAATAGTATAACGGAAAAATTGTATACCAAACAGCCTCGTAGAATGAATTATTTTTGTTATACAAGGTTTTACTGTAGTTGAATTCTGTCCTCATAAATAGTATAAATATCTTATTGTCCCTCCTGGGAATTTCCTATTAAGTTTGGCTTTCATTTGTTCTTATTTAAATTAAACAAACTACAGTAGATGGAGATTTAGGCATGATATAATAGACAATCTGAAACTAGTAGATATTTCCCTGCTGATTTCCAGACAGTAGAAGACTTTACTCACTTTTAGAATGACCATTTTATAGTTATAAATTGTTTTCCTGCACTAGAGATAAAATGTTCTAGAGGAAAATTGCATTTTCATTGGAAGGAAAACATTACGCAGCATTTAGGGTTGGTAATTATATTAAATTAACTTTAGAGGAGAAGAAAGATTTTATCCTAATACATGCTCCTGGAATTTTTCAGTTGATATGCATTTAATCAAGTAATTATTTGTCACATCATTTTAGTATATTTTGTATATTTGATCTTATATTTTGTATTGCTTAATTATTGTTTCTTATCTGCTTCCACTGTTTGTCTTTTTTTGGTACTTATAGAAAAATCCTTATTTATTGTTGTGCAATAAACTGAGCTGCCAAAAGTGCTTTGGAGTATTTCTAATGACATGAACTGATGCCATGAGAATGAACCCTCAAATTACAGGACTGCCAGGTTTGCAACATCCTATTTCCTGAAATATCTGAAATATGGAGAACGGACCCTCAAATCTGAATCTCAGGGCCAAGTCCTAAGGCTGGGCTCCGAGGATTGGGGATCCAGGGCACTGTGTTGTCCTGGTTTTCCTCATTCCTGAAGGGCCGTACCCAGTCAGTGTGGTTGGAGAGTGAGACATCCAGCCCTAGGCCACTCCAATATGGGGTGCCTCAGGGCTCGGTGCTCTCTCCTCTCCTATTTAATATTGACATGTAACCGCTGGGTGAGATCATCCATTGCCACGGGGCGTGGTACCATCAGTACGCGGATGACACCCGTGTACATCTCATCTCGTGGTGATCCCAGTGATGTTGTCAAAGTCCTGTCTGAGTGCCTGGCGGCTGTTGGGGTCTGGATAGGGGACAACGGATTACAAATTAACCCTGGCAAGATTGAGTGGCTATGGATTAGGGGCCTGGTGTTATCTCGGGAGCTACCATCATTGGTTTTGGGTGGGGCTAGTCTGCCCCAGACAGATCCAGTGCACAACTTGGGGGTCCTCCTGGAATCATGACTGCTACTTGAAGATCAGGTGGCGGCCGTGGCCAAGAGGGCCAGTTGCACCTGCTCCTAGACCGGGACTCCTTACTCATGGTCAAGCATGCTCTGGTCACCTCTAGACTAGATTATTGCAATGCGCTCTACATGGGGCTGCCCTTGATGACCATCCGGAGGCTGCCGTTGATCCAGAATGCTGCTGCTCGGGTGGTGATGGCGTGTGGGCGTTATGCTCGTGCCTCACCACTGCTTCGGGAGCTGCACTGGCTTCCAATTTGCCTCTGGGTGCAATTCAAGGTGTTGGTCATTACCTTTAAAGCCCTACATGGTAGTGGACCAGGATACCTAAGAGACTGCATCACCCCAAGAACGTCTGTCCATCCAACCAGAGCAGACTGGAGGGGATCTCTGCTTGTACCATCTGCTAGAGGGGCCCGTCTCTCTAGCACACGAAGGAGGGCCTTCTCTATATCTGCTCTGGCCTTGTGGAACCACCTAGCAGTGGAACTAAGGCTGCAGACGGAATTGCTACCCTTTAGGAACGATCTGAAAACATGGCTGGCGGGGCAGGTGTGGGGTCCTGAAGATGTTGTGACCCCCCATATTATTGGTTTAATATCAAAGTAATCTTCCACTTTTTAATGTGTGGGGGTTTTAGCGGGGTAATTTGTTTTAATGGGGTTGTTCTTGTTTTAAGGGTTTTAGGATTGTATGCCACCCAGAGTCTTTGTGAGTTGGGTGGCTATATTTCCACCAACAACCTGAAGTATTAATTTTGCACTCAAGGCTATGTTGTTGAGCATATGCCTTGGACACTGAAACAGAAAGTTTCCAGGTGGCATTGGATTTAACGCGATTTCCCTTTTGGCTGTGATTAATTCTAGCCACAAACATTTGTGGAGACTATCCTGGTTCAATATGTTAAGAGGCTCACCATCTTCTCTGGATATGAGCCAGCTATAAGCAGATTGATTTTTATCAGGAAAGCAATGATCAGGAATATTTTTGTTCCTGACATGAATAAAGCTAATATCTCTTTTTCTTCAAGATGACAACGTGTAAGGGGGAAAGGTTTGCACTAACACTAATAAGACCTTTATCCTAGGCATTCTAATCTTGTGAGGGAAAAGTTTCTATATGATCTAGCTATAGCATAGCAA
This sequence comes from Bradypodion pumilum, assembly GCA_035047305.1. Classification (NCBI taxonomy): domain Eukaryota; kingdom Metazoa; phylum Chordata; class Lepidosauria; order Squamata; family Chamaeleonidae; genus Bradypodion; species Bradypodion pumilum. The sequence continues at coordinate 75,549,445 of JAWDJD010000002.1, read as the reverse complement.
AGGACAATTTGATTTTCATCATGTTGGGGAGGAAGAAAGAAAATACAAAATTATCTCCCACATGGCGTTCTTGGTACGGACCACATTCTTGTGTAAGTATAATAACATTAATAGGAAGGAAGTGTTAGAATGGAGATGTAGCTGTGTGCTGTGCATTAATTAAAATGTCTAGTTTGGCCTGGAGTTCTTTGAAATGTCAACAGCCTTAAAAGTTATAATATTAATAAAGCAGTGGTGGGCTCTAAGATATTTTACTACCACACTGTGGGCGTGGTATGGTGGGCATGACCAGGGGAAAAGCCCTGCGTTGCACCCAAATTAGGACTATAGTAATACCTCATACAACGTCTGCTTCATACAATGTCGGATCCATACAACGTCGCCCAATTCTAGGAAAAAAGTTGCCTCATACAACGTCACCAGATGTTGTATGAGGCATAAGGTCCCCCGGTGTGGCAAAAGACTCTGAAGTTGGCCGCCGCTGCCTCCTTGCCTCAGCCCTCTCCTCGGCGGGAGTTTGGACTTGCAGCACTGCTTTGTTGCCCTGATCTGGGACCACCACCCCCAGCCTCGCGGCAGTGCCGGTGAATGGTTTTCCCCGCCGCTCAGCTGTTCCTCCTCCTCCTCCCCACCACCCCCAGCTGGGGGGTGAGGAGGAGGACCAGCTGAGTGGTGGGGAAAGCTATCCGCCGCCTCCTCGAGGCTGGGGGTGGTGGTCTCTGGGCGGCCCCTGGCTCCAGTGGCCTCACAGTGGTGGTGGTGGATGGCTTTCCCCGCTGCTCAGCTGGTCCTCCTCCTCCTCACCCCGGCTGCGAGACAGGGAGCCTCTTGCAGCGATGGCGTCCTCCTCACTTTTCTGCTCTCTGGGCGGGCCAGCCCGGAGAGCGAAGTCAGCTGCCGGGGGGGGGGGGGCGCAGCAGCGTCTCTTACAATGTACAGTATATCTATGGGAACAACATTATACAAAGCATTGGTGGCAATAATTTGGACGTTGTATGAGGCTTCACGGATAGGATTTTGCATGTCTCATATAAAGTCGGAATTCATACAACGTCCTAACTTGTGGAACCAAGTTTAGACGTTGTATGAGGTATCATTGTACTTTATTTCTAGACTTGGATGGGCGGGGCCAGCCAGAATTTTGCTGCTGGTTCTGGCGAACTGGTGTGAACCTGCTGATACCCACCACTGCCTAGAAAGATATCATATTTCAGACACATTATGAGAAGGGATGATTCTCTGGAAAAGACTATTATGCTCAGAATGGTTGAAGGCAGCAGGAAATGAGGAAGCTGAATACAAGATGGATTGACTCCCTAGATCAGTGGTTCCTAATGTGGGGCCCACATCCCACAGGGGGACTTCAATTCCCAGAGGCCTAAGTCAGTACACTGGCTGATCAGTGCTTTGGGGAATTCTTCTTCTTCTTCTTCTTCCATTATATACTTAAAGTTATGCATCAAATAAGTCGCAAATGAAGTCACAATAAGTCACTTAAAGTTATGCATCAAATAAGTCACAAATGAAGTTATTTTGCAAAAAAGAAAACAAATGTATATTTACAGTAACTTTACCTCCATATCCATCACTATGCACCCAGCATTCTTCTTGCTACATTTAAGATACTAATGATTTAATGAAAAATTGAATAGCTTAATGGTCTGAACATATTTAATGAAAACTTTTCTATGCTATGCGTCTACACTACCATCCTTACCAATTGAAGAAATTCACAGTAATAGAAGTGCTTTAGAAATAAAATTATCATTGGGGGAAAATTCCATCATTGTGAGTGTTTGAAGAACATTGTATGCACTATTGGTTGCAACAGAACATGGGTATAGTGCCACCTGAAATCTACAAAACAGGAATGTGTAGTTGTTTAAATGGGTGCAAATTATGAAAATTGAACACAGAGAAATCCCTAAAATGCTTAGTAAAGCTCTATTTCTTCATCTTCCACCTTGACATTACAGAGAATGGCAGGTATATAAAAACATCTCATTCCTTTTCCTTCCTTCCTTCTGTTTTCTGCATGATGCATTGAACATCACCATGTAGAGACAGAAGGGCACAAAAGGTTGAGAGGAGTGACCCCAAGCCTTCCGTTGCTCATAATGCATGAGCTTGTGCTAGTGGGAGGCAAGGAAATGCTACAAATTATTTAGAATGGAACAGCTACTTTGTTGGACTGCTATTCCCAGAATCTTCAGTCTCCTTGACTACTTTCCAGACTATGATTGGGAGGAAATCCACACCACCCCTTTTGTCTGATTGGCTTAACTATTCTTTACCTAAAATTGTGATTAAATTTACAATTTCTATCCAACTGCTGTTCCTTCCCACACACCCAACTACCAGTTACACGCCTTTATGTTATTGCAAGTCTATATAGGCTCTACCTTATCTTCCAATTTCCCCCCCTGAGAATGTCTGCCCATGGGAATGTATAGAGTAAACATTCTCCTCTCTCTCTCTCTCTCTAATTTTCTTGGCCAACATATTGTTTTCTTGTCCAGAGAACACATGATGATGATGCAAACTCATGACTGTGGCTTCCTCTATGGAATCACTCCACCTCATATTTGACCTTTCTTTTCCTCGGACAACTTTTTCAAAGCATTCTTGGCTTTTCCAGTTATTCTTAACTTCTCATTATATGGCCTAGATACAAAAGCTTCAGTTTCTTATTTTTTGCTAATAATGTAAGGGGAATTATGAGCAAGGTTTGACTTGGTGGGAGGACTTATTTCCTTTTTAATGTATTTTTTTTTCGCACAGGTGTGTGTGTGTGTGTGGGGGGGAGAGAAATAAAAGCTACTACTTCTTCTTCTGTGTCTAGGCCAGATGTGAAACTGCCAAAAGAAAGCCACCTTTTGGTGTGTTCATTCTGAAGTTTCTTCCACCTGACCTAGTGTGAGAAAGATTAGCTGGCAACACAAAGTTGCCGTTAGCAGGGTATGCCTGATTGTGGTTCAAAATTACCATAATCTTTGAGGAGGCTCTTTCCAGGTAATCATGGGTCCCATGATGGGTGGTGGTGTGTATCTTTTAGTAATTGGAACAGGAAGATAACCCTTATTTGGATTATCTTATTGCTACCTTTAGTTATATCATCACTATACACACACTAGGTAGAAGTAAAGGTCACCCTTGCTCAAAACCAGTCATATCTGACTCTAGTGTGCCATGCTGATCTCTGTTTACAGCCAAAGAGCCAGTGTTGTATGTATCTGGAGATGTTTCCATGGTCGTATCGCAGGAACCAAAGTGGTACCTATTTATTTACTTGCAATTTCTTGCTTTCTAACTGCTAGGTTGGCAGGAACTGGGGCAGAGACAGGAGTGCAGCACTTGGGTCTCAAACTGCTGACCTGCCGACCTTCCAGTTGTCAAATTCAGTGTCTTAACCACTAAGCCACTGCAGTCCCAATCTGAAGTTTCGATCTGGTAACAAATACCAACATACATGTACTCAGTATTTTCCAAGAAAATTAATATTTCCCCTACATATCAAATCCAGAGGCAACTCATGATTTTTGAGGTGAGGTGCTTTCCCTGCTTGATTTACAACCTTCCTCAGACAGAAACATATAATCATAGAATGGAAAGGTATCCCAAAAGACATCTAGCCTATCCTCACCAAAGCCAAACATCTTTAACTAAAGTGATCTTGACATGATTCTCATTCATCCTCAGATATCCCCATTGAGACAGCTCTTCAGATATTCATGAACACATCATAGGTATCCATTGATTTCTCAGTGGCAGGACACAACTGAAGAGGTTTTACCTTCAGACTTCATCAAATGTTGCCTTGCTTTTCTTATTTCAGTCAAATAAGGTGAATACAAACCATTCTGGCATGGAACGAACAGAAGCAATTACTACTGATTAATGATTGTGATTATAGCTAATCTTCAACTATTTGTCTAATTTGAAATGCTCCCAGAAATAGTTAAATGTCAATTATTAGAACAGTAGCAAGTATTTCAAAAGAAATGCAGTGATGTCCTCATTTACAAAAGAACTGTGCAAGCCCTGACAGTATCTTTTCTTTTTTAATTTAACAAGACTTCCCTGGCAAAAGGAAGATGTAATGCTTGAAAAGTCAGAGAAGTGTATTTTTGTGCCTTGTCTACATGTATTGCCAGTGTAAAATAATGTGAATAAGATTTTATAAGAAGACAATAGCCATAGTATAGATATCTTGAAAAATAATTTACAGCTCAGTATGATCCTTCAAACAGGAACTTGAATTTTATGAATTGCTAGCAGGACCACTAACAGTTAGGAAAATGATTGTTTCAAAAGAGGCAGCCAAGAAGCTGTTGTAATCTCTGGAGAGGACAATATGTACTCTATTTTGTGTAAGAACCTTCCGACAAATAGTTCCTACTCATGTTTTCCCTCTTTCTTAAACCCATGTTAAAGAGTGGGCTTGTAACAGTGACTAGATCAAATAGGCAAAAAAATTCATTAGTAAATGTTGTAAGATGTTCATGTTTGTGCAAACAATTTTTGTGTGGCCTCACCCCCTCTCACATACTATTGCTTTTCAGAGAAATGGAAAAAACGACAATTTAACTTTCTAATGCCAGGTATTGAAATTCACTTTAACTGCTAATATTGTTGCTATACTAAATAGTTTTCTTATATGTAAGTCAAAGTTTTAGACACCTCTTATCACAGATGCTGTAACCAATTTCCACACAAGTGATGCAGACTGTATCCCCTGATCTTATATTACATTACAGCAAGAGTCAGGAAATTGTATGGCAGCCAAAAATCCCTAGCCTGTGTAATATGTATTGCCTCTTGGGCTGCTTTGCCCTGGGCCCTCACCTATAACTATTACTTGAGTGGTAATTTCACACAGAAGTGAGACCAGTTGTTCTCATATGGCAAATGGCAGCCTTATGAGCCTTATTGAAGAAAGGTCACATAATCTGCAGGTGTTATGTTCTCACAATATACTGTACCTATTTCCTATTAACAAGGTTGCCTTGTATATCTGTGACTAGGTATCAGGGTGGCTTTTTTTTTTTAAACTGTTAGCACTCTCTCACTTGGTATATGTGTTAGAAAGACTTCAGAACTAATTATTTTTGGGGAGGGAGCCAGGCAATTCTGTACTTTAATAAAAATTGCTATAGTTTGAATCATTTTCTTTTGTGAAAAGAATGTACATGCCATTATCAAGAGAAGGAATGTCTTCCTTGTAAAATTATTATACATCTTGTCAGTTGCATAAGTGAAATAACCACCAAATTTCAATTTCCCCATTTAAAACGTTTTCACATAAAATAGATTTTAGTGGTCTTCATCAAAGAAGTCCAAAAATATACAGACTAAAAGACTAATGTAGTGAACTCAAGTAACATGACTACCTATAATAGTGATGGTGAACCTTAGCACTCCAGGTGTTCTTGGACTCCAATTACCAGAAGCCCAAGTCAGCAATTCTGCTGATCACTGCTTTTGGCAGTTGTTCAAGAACATCTGGAGTGCCAAGGTTCGCCATCACTGATTTATAATATTAACTGTGTGCTGCCAAGTCAATTGAGACTCATGGTTACTCTTTCCATAGTTTCCTACGTAAAGAATACTCAGAAGTGGTTTACCATTCCCTTCTTCTGGGGTGCAGCCTTGGACTGTGCAGTTTGCCCAATGGCCACATAGGCTGGCTCTTCTCCCAGAAGACACAGTGGGCAGTTAAATTCCCAAATTCTGACTCCATAGTCAGAGACATAAACCACTGAACTATCCCAGCCAGCTCATCTAGTTATATTAGCCTGTCAAGTGGTCAGAAGAATTTTTGTTGTTGTTCAGTCGCGCAGTCGACTCCGACTCTTTGCGACCCCATGGATCATCGTCTCCAGGCACCCCTGTCCTCCACCATCCTCCTTAGTCCACACAGCCCCGTGCCCATTGCATCTACAATACCATCTAGCCATCTCATCTTTGGCCGTCCCCTTCTTCTTTTGCCCTCCACCTTCCCCAGCATCAAGGACTTCTCAAGTGAATCCTCTCTTCTCATTTGATGTCCAGATTGCTTCAACTTCATCTTTGTTATTTGTCCTTTTAAGGAGCACTCAGGACTAATCTCTTCTAATATTGACCTATTTGTTCTCCTCGCTGTCCAGGAGACTCTCAAAACTCTCCTCCAGCACCACATCTCAAAGGCATCTATTCTTCTGCACTCAGCTTTCCTAATGCTCCAGCTCTCACAACCATAAATTACCACCGAGAATACCATTGTTTTGACTATGCAAATTTTTGTTTGCAATGTGATGTTTCTGCTTTTCACTATGTTCCCCAGGTTTCTCATCGCTTGTCTCCCAAGGATCAGTCGCCTTTTTATTTCGTGGCTACAATCCCCATCTGCAGCGATCTTTGTTCCTAAAAAAGTAAAATCTGTCACTGCTTCTACTTCTTCCCCATCTATTTTCCAGGGACTGATAGGGCCTGTTGCCATTATCTTGGTTTTCTTGATATTGAGTCTCAGGCCAGCTTTTGCACTCTCTTCTTTCAACCTAATCAGGAGCTTCTTTAGGTCTTCTTCACTTTCTGCCATTAGGGTGGTATCATCTGCATATCTCAAATTGTTGATGTTTCTCCCAGCAATTTTGATCCCATATTGTGATTCCTCCATCCCTGCATTGCACATTATGTGCTCTGTGTATCAGTTGAATAAGCAGGGTGACAGAATGCAGCCTTGTCTTACTCCTTTTCCTATTCCAAACCACTCCGTCATTCCATACTCTCTCGTAACTGTTGCTTCTTGACTCATGTACAGATTTCTCATGAGACATATGAGGTGTTCTGGTATTCCCATCTCTTTAATTACTTGCCACATTTTGTTGTGGTCTACATAATCAAAGGCCTTGGTGTAGTCAATGAAGCAGAAGTAAGCTTGTTTCTGGTATTCCTTTGTTTTCTCCATGATCCAACCTATGTTGGCAATGTGGTCTCTGGTCTCCCTGCCTCTTCTGAATCCAGCCTGCACCTCTGGTAGTTCTCTTATTACATGCTGCTGCAGTCTATCCTGTATTATCTTGAGCATCACTTTGCTAGCTTGTGGGATGAGCGCAATTGTTCGGCAATTTGAACATTCTTTGGCATTGCCCTTTTTTTGGGATTGGGACATATACTGATCTTTTCCAATCCTGTGGCCACTGTTTCGTTTTCCAAATCTGCTGGCATATAGGATGTAGTAGCTTGATTCCATCATCTTTTAGGGCTTTGAAGAATTCAACTGGGATACCATCATCTCCACTGGCTTTGTTATTTACCGTGCTTTTTAGGGCCTTTCTGACTTCACTCTCTAGGATGTCTGGTTCAACTTCAGTTTCCCCCTCATTGTTATTATCCGGGGTGTTTAGGTCTTTTTTGTAAAGTTCCGCTGTGTACTCTTTCCACCTTTTCTTTATCTCTTCTGCATCCGCTAACTCCTTGCCATCTTTGTCTTTTATCGTGATCATTTTTGCTTTGAACTTCCCCAATTTTTTAAAAGAGATCTCTAGTCCTGCCTCTTGAGTTGTTTTCCTCTATTTCTTTGCACTGTTCATTTAGGTAGCTTTCCTTATCTCTCCTTGCTTTTCTTTGAAATTCTTTATTTAAGTGATTGTATTTTTTCCTTTCTCCTTTGCCTTTTGCGTTCCTTCTTTCCTCTGCTATTTTAAGAGCCTCATCTGACAGCCACTTTGCTTTTTTGCACTTCTTTTCTTTTGGTATAGTTTTCCTTGCTGCCTCCTGCATAATGTCTCTCATCTCTGTCCATAATTCTTCCGGTACTCTGTCTATCTGGTCCAGACCATTGAATCTGTTCCTCACCTCCACCGTGTATTCCTTGGGTATGTTGTCTAGATCATATCTATCTGGCTTATTAGTTTTCCCTATTTTCTTCAGTCTGAGCCTGAATTTTGTGATCAGTAGATTGTGATCTGAGCCACAGTCCGCTCCAGGTCTTGTTTTTGCTGACTGTATGGTGATTCTCCATCGTTGGCTGCAGAGTATGTAGTCAATTTGGTTTCGATGTTGGCCATCTGGTGATGTCCATGTGTAGAGTCTCCTCTTGTGTTGCTGGAAAAGGGTGTTTGCTGTGACTAGTGTGTTATCTTGGCAGAACTCTATCAGTCTTTGCCCTGCTTCGTTTTGTGTTCCCAGACCAAACTTGCCTGTTATTCCATCCACTTTTTGATTTCCTACTTTTGCATTCCAGTCTCCTAAGATAATGTGGACGTCATTTCTTGGTGTCTGTTCTATAAGATGTTGTAGGTCCTCATAGAACTGGTCTACTGTGGCTTCATCTGCACTAGTGGTTGATGCATATATTTGGATTACAGTGATATTAAATGGTTTGCCTTGGATTCTGACTGACATCATTCTATCATTTTTGAGATTGTATCCCATTACTGCTTTTCTCACTCTTTTATTTACAATTATGGCCACTCCGTTTCTTCCGAGGTTTTCTTGTCCACAGTAGTAGATATGATGGTTTCCAGAACTGAATTCGCCCATATCTGTCCATTTTAGCTCACTGATTCCCAAGATACTTATTCTTTCCATTTCCTATGCTTGTGCATAGAGACATTTATGCAGAAATGGTTATGTTGTTGTTGTTGTTGTTCAGTCGCACAGTCGGTTCCGACCCTTTGCGACCCTATGGACCATTGCTCTCCAGGCGCCTCTGTCCTCCACCATCCCCCTCAGCCCTCCCAGCTCTGTGCCCATTGTGTCTACAATGCCATCTAGCCATCTCATCCTTGGCCTCCCCCTTCTTCTTTTGCCCTCCACCTTTCCCAACATCAATGCCTTCTCAAGTGAATCCCCCCTTCTCATTTGATGTCCAAAGTATTTTAGCTTCATCTTTACTATTTGACCTTCCAGTGAGCATTCAGGGTTAATTTCTTCTAAGATTGACCTATTTGTTCTCCTCGCTGTCATATGAAACTAGAATCTGAAATACATAAAGAAATGGGTGGTACTATCCATGTTGCATTTTTTTATTGAAGTAAGGAATCAGCAGTGGAAAGGGAGGCAATATCTGGTGATTTCTTTCTCCTCTGCAGCTCTCTGTGCCTCCCACTTATTCTGGAGGATTGGGAAACCATCTGGAACAGATTGGGTGGGCTGTGGGGTTGGGAGAACTGATGGAAATCACCTCCTTCTCTGTTCTTTTAATGGATGCCTTCTGTCATTGTGAGACTACTGGATGGACATGCCACCCAGCATTTTTGTTTTATTGTTTGTTTGAATAATTGATGTGGAAAATCATTACAACCGATGCATCAGAGGAAGGTGACTCTTGTATAGTAAAGATGTGACATTATAGCATGATACTATAACTCAAACTACAATCAGTTAATTCTTGTTCATGCATTGAGTGTTAATTGCTTGTTCTTAAAGCATAAATGATGAATTGTAAATGTATCTCAGCCTCTCCCAGTAATTCAACATAGACTTTCACATTACCCAATGTCAATTAAAGCACAGTGTGATTACACATTCAGCTTCTGCTTCTGTGTCTAGGCCAGATGTGAAACAGTCAAAGTGAAGCCACCTTGTGGAAAATTCATTCCGTAGTTCCCTTTCTCTGACCTAGTGTGAGAAAGATTAGCCAGCACAAGGTTGCCATTGCCCGGGCACAAATATCACAAATACCACAATATCTGAGGAGACTGTCTCTGTGACTCATTCAGCTATGAATTGTCAATCAGTGTTTGAAATCCAGTAGTAATTCATAACTACAGTATGCCCATTGCAACAATAGGATTTACTAGGAATTGACTCACCAAATCCCTACTGATACAGTAGGGCCAGTAGAGACTTACTATTGCATTATATACCTACAAACAATGGACATGATGTGTGATTAATTCTTAGTCTTTAACCCACATTATCTCAGGTGGGTCTTTTAGTCCTTTAGAACAGGGGTCACCAATCTTTTTCGCACCACAGACCAGTTTCATGCTAAACAATTTTTCCACCGACCGGTAAGTGGGGGTGATGGGATTGGATAGTGCAAGCACATAATAAAATATTATAAGGAAGGAGGGGCCCAGCCGTATGTGTGTGTGTGTGTGTGTGTGTGTGTGAGAGAGAGAGAATGATTGTGATATTATTAGAAAAAATGACAAAAGTTCCACTGAACATAATGAATGCAATTACAATTAGTAAATCCACAAATAAAGAGTCATTCAGCCTCAGAAAATGTTTGCTGCTTCTATATGTGACTTCTGTGAGATTTTTGTCACCATCTAAGAAGTAAATAGCATTAGTATTTCCTAACCTGCCAAAGCTAATAAACATATGCAGTTTTCCCTGTATCTGATTTTGTGACAAGCCAAGAAATCTCATAATTCTCAGCTGCAGAAAAGATTTAACCTAATAATGGGAAAATCCAATATTTAAATTGCCACCTCTAGTGGCAGCTAGAATTCATATAGAGTTTCAGGATTATTATACCCTTTCACTGGTTGTTTTGACAAAATGATTTCATGGCTATGGTTTAATCAGGGATTTTGTTGAGTAATGAGTCAGCTAATGCATGCTTGAAAACTTTTTTGCAAGGTTTCTCAAAGCCATGGCCAATATCTGAATCCACTAGGTTTTTTCTGCCATTGTGGTTTAAAAAGTTCTTCCAAACTGTTAGGTAAGAGCTCTATTCTTCTCCCAGATTATATAGATGTTTCTAGAAGAGTTTTTCCACCTAATAAATTCAGCAGTAGAAATGACCTTACCACAATGCCAATTCTCCTCCAGGCTATTAAAAAAACACCCAAACCATAGGATATCAACACTCATTATTGGATTGCACTATAAGAGGAGGAAGGAGCTTCAACCACTGTCTTTCCCATCTTCTTGTTCATACAAGTGCTTGGTGTCTGAACAGGATTGTAAAAACCATAACGTTCCACATCCTTTGCACCTTATCAGTTTGACCTGTGGCATCTGATCGTCTTGAGTATAAGCATGGGAATCGCCCGGACTGTTGGATTCTAGCTCATATGGCAAATGGTTTGTGTGGATGGGAATTGTAATCCAGTAACATCTGGAAAGCCATATGTTCTCCACCCGTCTAGAAAGAGTAATGCTTCTTTTGTGTATTTATATTGCATCCATTCCTTTTAATGTCATGGTACATTTGCACCACTCATAGAAACTGGAAATAATATCCAGCATGGCCAATGATTAGAGCAGTGGTAGGCAACCTATGGCCCACAGAGTGGATCTGGCCCATGGTGCCAAATAATCCAGCCCCTGCCTTCACTCCAGCCACCACCACCGGAAACAGCCGTGGAGTCATTTACAGCAGCCATAAACCACTAGTCCAGCCCCCTCAACTGCCTGAGGGAGCATGACCTAGCCCCCAACCCAAAAAGGTTGTTAGCCCCTGGATTAGACCATGGGTGTTTATGATCAAACCATGGGGTTACTTCCTTTTGAAGATTTTTGAATGAGGTAGATGTCAATGTACAGACCCTGAACTGATTGAGAATAAGACTGAAAGCTTCTCCTTTTTATTGTATGTCAGCATGTGTCACTTCTGACACAGGCCAACCCTGGTAGGATTTTCAAGACAGGTGAACTGCTTAAGAGTGATTTACCATTGCCACCCTAAAATATAATTTCATGGTCAAATGAGATTCAAACCCAGCTTTCCAGAGCTCTAGGCTTATGGTTTATCCAGTGCAACATATTGGCTTTAAATGGCTTAGTTAGGACCATTTGCTGCAATAAGCCTCCAGGTCAGAAGTGGGAATTGTGCTGCCACCCCCAAATCTCTCCAGTCTCTTAAATCTCTGAACCTTGTCCTACACCATTTTTACCAAAAATGTAAATTATGCCCCATATACATTATATGCATGATGTACACTACCCCACTCCATACACTGTTTTCAATCATAAAAGGCCTTTTGAGAACTATAAATGATTTTCTAGTCATTTTTTGCCTCTCAAAGCCTTTAAAGGGCCATGAGATATGGGCCATGAGATATATGACCTGGGTGATACATTTTACCAGCTTTATCACTAAGGTTGCTATGTCCAAAGCCAACAAAATCCTAAAACACTCACTGACCCAAAGTATACAAACATTTTCTCTTACATCATGAGCCCTGGTGAGTTCATTCTGCAGTTCCTTCCATTGCATTCTATATGCCAGCTGATTTGGAAAACACAACAATGGCCACAGGATTGGAAAAGATCAGTATATGTTCCAATCCCAAAAAAGGGCAATGCCAAAGAATTTTCAAACTATCGAACAATTGCACTCATCCCACATGCTAGCAAGGTTATATTCAAGATAATACAGGATAGACTTCAGCAGCACGTGAAGAGAGAATTACCAGAAGTGCATGCTGTGTTCTGAAGAGGCATGGGAACTAGAGACCACATTGCCAACATACGTGGATCATGGAGAAAACAAAGGAATATCAGAAACAAGTCTACTTCTGTTTCATTGACTACACCAAGGCCTTTGACTGTGTGGACCACAACAAAATGTGGCAAGTAATTAAAGAAATGGGAATACCAGAACACCTTATATACCTCATGAGAAATTGTACAAGAGTCAAGAAGCAACAGTTAGGACAGAATACAGAATGACAGAGTCATTTAGAATAGGAAAAGGAGTAAGACATTTTATCACCTTGCTTATTCAACTTGTACACAGAGCACATAATGCACAATGCAGGTTTGGGCGAATCACAAGTTGGGATCAAAATTGTTGGGGAAAACATCAACAACTTGAGATACACAGAGGATACTACCCTAATGGCAGAAAGCGATGAAGACCTAAAAATGCTGCTGCTTAGGTTGAAAGAAGAGAGTGCAAAAGCTGGCTTGAGACTCAACATCAGTTGAGGAAGAAGGTGGAGGACAGAAGTGCCTGGCGGGCAATGGTCCATAGGGTCACAATGGGTCGGAATGACTGTGTGACTGAACAACAACAAATAGTGTGAGAAAGATTAGGTAAAGGTAAAGGTAAAGGTTTCCCTTGCTCGAAAGCCAGTCGTATCCGACTCTAGGGTGCAGTGCTCATCTCTGTTTCTAAGCCGAAGAGCCAGCGCTGTCTGCTCCTGCAGACGTTTCCGTGGTCATGTGGCAGGCATGACTAGACACCGGAGCGCACGGAACGCTGTTACCTTCCCACCGAAGTGGTCCCTATTTAGCCAGCACAAAATTGCTGTGTTGTGAGTTTGATCCTGAAGGGGAACAAAGTTGACTCAGCCTTTCATCCTTATGAGGTCAGTTAAATGAGGACCTAGAGTGTTGGGAGCAAAATGCCAATTACCTTGTGAACTGCCCAGAAAGTACACAAAGTGCTATGGGGCGGTATATAAGTGTTGCTTATACAGTATTGCCATTGCTATTGCTATGGAGCGCTGTAGAATTAATGTAGCTTTTCCTGTCTGCAGGAGGAACAGGAAAATGTCTCTGCAGTCGAGGCTAAGCAAAGGTTGTGATATTACAAATTGGAACTAAATAGAGGACTGATATTGAGAAACTGGAGCCTTGTTAGCTAGACTAATAATGAATCAAGTCTTCAAGACAAAGGGTCCCTAAAGGTGAGCAAGCTGGAGCTTGAATACAAATGGCCACATTATTATTAACATGTTCATTCATGAAAGCTGGGTTGTAATGCATATGAGAAACCCCGGGAAAGTAAATTAAGGTATAGCTAGCTAAAGAATGCATGCAGATGTGTTTGTCTAGTGGAAAGAGTCTTAATTATAAAGATAAATGAAACACACAGATAGTACCTACCACTGTATTTGTCAATTGTTTATTTCCTTTTGATTTTTAGATGCCATTTTCTTTCATGCAATATATATGCTGAGTCTGGGAGCTGGTACATATTTTTTATATTCCAGTAATTAGGACTGCCATATTACATAGTTGGTCAGGTTTTACCTAGGGTTTAGAGATGCCAACGTGTGGTTAATTTTTAGGCAAATCAGATGTTCCAGATTCTAAGCTTTCTTTCCTTTTGTTCTTTTCCAAAGTAGCCTTTATACCAGATTTTACTATAATGACTACATCTCCCCACTAAACATACAATGCAAAATGTAAGCAGTCAGAATTTTATTCCATTATTTAGTGAGAAACAAGCCTTTCCATGTGATTATCCCATGAATGAAGACATTCACAGTTTGAGAAGGTTTCATAGAGACTGTATTAGTCAAAGGTTCTAGATAAATGGCGCAATTGTGGAAACACCAAGTCCCAAGGTGGTGTGCAAACAAGTGAAATCAGTTAGCAGAACCACATAACAAGCGATGCATGTGCAAGTACTGTGTGTGTGTGTGTGTGTGTGTGTGTGTGTGTGTGTGTGTGTGTGTATATATGTGTGTGTGCGTACATACAGTGGTACCTCATACAATGATTTTAATCTGTTCCACGTGGCCCGTTGTTGTATGAAACAATTGCTATACGATACATGCATCATATAGCGATTTTCCCTATGGGATGCATCGTACAATGATTTTTTTTTTTTTTTGCTAAGTGGTTTTTCCCTTTGAAAAATTGTTATATGATTTTTCCATAGGGAAAACTGTTATGCGGGACACCATTTCCCCCCAAAGCCTAATTGTTAAGCGATTTTGTTGTTATAAGAGCCAATTGTTGTATGGTGGTAGGGTTCATGACCAAGTGAGGCGACAGATAATAGACAACATGAGAATGTCTTATTAGCACAGGAATGGGACTAGGCGTGGCGGCTGTCGTGGTAGCAGGCTGGCAAAAGGGGGCCCCAGATGGCAATGAAGCCCCCCCCAATGGGGTTATTGGTAATCCCTAGGGATGCCTCTAGTGCCACTACGCGGGCCAGTAATGCATCCACCGTCGCAGATCCCCCTGCATAAAGGGGGCCAGGTGGGCTGGACGGCCCACTGGGCAATGGTCCAGGGCCCCCGACTTGAGAGCCAGGCCCCAAATAGGGCCATGCCCAAAACTCCGGCCCATGAGGGGCCGGGGGTAAGCCCTGCTGTGCAACCGCACCAGGCCCTCCTCCATGCTCAAAGCCCATGGCCGGCAATTGCGGGCCGGGGGCCGAAGCCCCTGTAGGGCCAGTCTGAGGCTGGAGAGCCGCGGGCCATGGCCTAAGCTGCCCCATCCCACCGGTCCCGGTGGGTGCCTCTGGTAAGGGGTCCTGTTGGGGGGGCGCAGTCGCGGTCCTCCGACCCGACCGCTGCCCCCTGTTTGGGCGAGCCTGAGTCGCCATAGCCTTCTTCTTAGGAGGCATAATGAAAGCGCAATCCCTTTCCAGGGATCAGAACCCGATGGCTGGGAAGCCGAAGATTAAGAAGCAAAGCTCCCGCTAAAGCTCCGCAGCCAAGAACGGCTCTCAAAAGAGACGAAGAGCGACGGAGAAAACTTCTCCTCTCCGTTGCTTTTCCAAAATGGTGGCTCGGCTGCCTCGTGGCCACCCCTTTTATAGAGGGGTGGCCACGCCCCCTAACTCACCCAGATGTCTGAGTCCGGGTGGGGGAGGGCCCGCAAAGAGCGCGGCAGCCATTTTGGCGCCGCGCTTTCAATAGACAACATGAGAATGTCTTATTAGCACAGGAATGGGACTATCAATCTGTTAATTATTTGGGTTTGTGGAACATAGCCAAGTAATAAACTGTATAACAAGTAAACAGAAGTGCTAACAGTTGTTTGTGGGACAGAGATAAGAGTCTGTCAAGGAAAGCAATTTTTTCATGCTTGTAAGATGTAATAGAAAACTGAGAAGCCTTGATTTCTATTTAAGCTTTTGCACATACAATGGAACCTGTGTAGTCAATTTTCGGGTCTCTGTCACAGAGTATTCCTAACGTGGAGTAAAGCAACAGGAGCTGGTTCGAGAAAGTACATTTCTTTAAATTATCAATACAAAATGGTGAGTTCTTCTCCCACAGCCCAGAAAGAATTGCACAATTGTAGTTTAATGCTTACACTTTAAATGTGCAGATATTAAATGACAATGATTTCTGCTTTGTTACATATTGTTGAAAGTTGAAGCATTGGATAGGTTGCACATATCGTTTTAGATCATCAGCCCTTTTGTGCTTGCTCTCTCTGTGTGCTGAGTTTCACAAAGATGAAATATGATGCAATTGTGGAAACCATGATGAAAAAGAAACACACATTGGTTTTGTGCCAGATTTCAGTTCTACTGTAGGTGTCTGATAATCCTGGTCAGACTGTCATGTTATTCCAAGACAGCTTGTCTCAGCCATTAATAAGTTATGGGGAAATGTATTTGCAATGCTAACTTGGACTTAAAGAGGTTATGTGTGTATGTGTGTATGCGTGGGTTGGCACATATCACATGCCCAATTAGATGCATCATAAACATCATGGCATCATGCAACATGATTATGTCAAGATTTATTTTTAAGGAAGACAACCTACCAGAACCATTTTATTTTCTATCCAGCATTTGTGCAGCACATGTAATTAGTTGTTTGTACTGATCTGGAATTGTGAGCATTCGTAGTCATGAACTAGGTAATCTGGCCTGTTTTACTCAAATAATGCATCTTTTTGTACATATAGAATATTGCATCGATTCTCAAGGCCTTTAAAAAAAAATTTTTTGGGGGGGAATTCAAAGATTAAATAGAAAGAAATATGAAAGAAATGATTATTGTAATGGTAGCAGCTATGAGATTACTTATTGTTAAAATATGAAAAGTAGATTGTGAATTTGAGCTGGATGACTAGTTTAAAGAATTATGGATTACAGCAATAAATGATAGATTGACGTATGAATTGAAGAAGGGATTTTAAAGAGATTTAGGGAGAGTATATCCTAGTTAAAGTGAAATGAATAAGATCTGGACAAGAAAATACAACTTTCTGGAAAAAAGGGACAAATATATAAAATTAATTTTATATACTCATTGGAGAAGACCCTGATGCTAGGAAAATTTGAAGGCACAAGAAGAAGGGGTCAGCATGGGATGAGATGGTTAGACAGCATAGTTGATGCATAGTTAATGGTTTCTGTTTGGTCCTGCTTGAATATAGATCTGGCCAAACTATGGAGGATGGCAGATGACAGAGAAGCTTGATATGTTGTGATCCATGGGGTCGCAAAGGGTTGGACTGGACTCTGACTGAACAAAACTGATAGTAAGCTGAACATTTATAACATCTATGTAAATGTCTAATATCTATATCTATCTATCTATACAGTGGAACCTCATACAACAATCACCCCGTATAGCAAGGACATCGCATAACAATTAGGTTTCGGGGGGAAATGGTGTCCCACATAACAATTTTCCCTATGGAAAAAATCGTACAACAATATTTCAATGGGAAAAACCACTTAGTGAAAAAAATCATTGTGTGATGCATTCCATAGGGAAAATTGCTATACGATGCATGCATCGTATAGCATTGCAGGCGCACCCCCCAATAAAGGACTCAGACACTGATAAAAGTGGATAATGGCATTGGGCCACATTTATTGATTCATGCCCTAGTCCGAATTATAAATTTCTATTGGTAATTGACCAATCATAATTCTTAAGGCAAGCAGGCCGAAGTAACACTGGTAAGGTACCACCCAAAATTGCCAACGGCAATTGCTACAATGTATCTATTTGTATCAATTTGTTTGTTGACAACAAACAAATTGTTGACCGTAGTCAATATCTAACTAATGACCCCACCCTCTGACGCGTATCCGTAAAATCACGGGGTGATGCATGCTGTCTAGCTATAGCCATCATCCCGTCGCCTAGTTCGTCGTTGACCGGACAACGTTTAACCAACTTATGCCTTCTAGTGTTGCCCAGTCAATTGCGAACTTGCCGGATACCTGTGGGTCATAATGTTTACCTTACCAGTGCTACCCGCCACACGGAGGGGCTTCAAAGAAGGCTCGACGCCCCCCCAAGACCGTCAGCCCGGTCAACAGGCCTGCTCGCCAATCACCCAACAGGAGGTCCATACCTCCTCACGACAGATGGGCCCCATCCCCTGCATAAAGGTCATAATTTCGCAGACTAATGGTGGGGTAAGGGCTGACCCTCCCCCAACCCGTCCTGACAATGAACCGGGCCACAGCCCTGTTCACCATGCGTCTAGCCCGGTCAAGGGCCGGGAGGTCGAACCCTCCCCTATACGTGTGCCGCGGCACCACATCCGACCAAACAATGGTGGTGGCGGGCCACACGTAATGCAAGTAGGCGAGGTTGCCGCAAATCGCATGCTTCAGCGATAAGCCGGTGACCTGGCCCAAATCATTGCCCCCAAGGTGTATGATGAGAATGTCAGGCGGGTCAGCATTCCGACCTGAAAAAAGGAATGGCAACAGCTCCCGCCATAACATCCCAGGCTTACCATACCATGTGAGACTTGCGTATGCACCCAGTCCCAGTCGGGGTCCCCACTCTGTCGCCGCAGCGTAATGCGCTGCCCTGTGCACGTAGCTATGGCCCACCAGCCATACTGTCACCGGTGTAATACGACACCCAGGGTCTGTCAAGGGAAAAAACAAGGGAGAGAAAAGATGTGGTGACCAGGCTGGTACACACTGTGGGAGAGGGCGGACATAAAATTGAAAACACCGCGAACCCCACCTTCCCATGCGGCGTATTTCAGCCCCAGAGTACCCAAAAGCAGCAGCAGTGGAGGCCGCCCCTATTCTGAACGAATGGGTGCCGTAACGGGCCCCCGGGAGGCCTACACTGGCGAGCGCTTTGCCTGTCACCTTCCAAAACTGAAACTTAGTAAGGGGAGACCCATCTTGGTGACAGAAAAATGGGCCATGGTGCGTGCCACGCAGTGCAATAAACTCATGTAGGGCACCAACCGGACAGATGTCTGCCAAAGAACACCGTAGCAGTCTCACACCACTGCCTACGCCATGCTGATCCGTCTTAGAGGAGCGTATCCTCAACTGAGCCCAGTCTTTGGCAACATAGACATCCTCAGGTTCCAGTGCCCTACGACTTGCATCCGCCTTAGACAGCATCACAAGCTCGCTGATGCGGAGCGCTCCAAAAAATGCCACCGTTGTGGCTGCGTGAAATAGGGCTGCCTCATATCTATCAAAACAGAGGCCAGGCCAGCCCCAGGCCAGTTGGGTAAGAACCCCTGGGGAAATTGGGTGGCGGTCGTCCGGGCAACGCCCACGCTCCCGCCCCCACCCCTCCAAAACATGTCTCACACGGAAGTCAGCCGTACTATCCACATGACCTCCCACCTTGGCCATAAAAGCCAATGCTGACAGCCTAGATGCTATGGTGCGAGGTGCAAGGCCCTGGGCATGCAGGTAAACCATGAACTGAAGTACATGGGTCACTGGGATCGGCCAGGTTTCTGGCAGCCGGGATTGGATACAGAAGGCTCTGAAAGAATGGAATGCATGGTGATACGCCTTACGCGTGTGTGGCGCCAGTGACAAGCCAATCGCCCGGTTCACCTCTCCTTGCCAATGGTCCATATCTCTTCCGGGAGTGGCGAGGGAAATTCCTCCGCATCCGGGGCCAAGGCACGGAACCGGGAGATCTGCAGGCGGGACAAAGGGTCAGCGATATCATTATCGACCCCCGGGACATGCCTGGCCCTGAAGAGGACGTTGAGACGCAGGCTGCGCAACACAAACTGGCGCACTAGGTCCATGACCCTGGGCGATTTGGAAGTCTGTGAGTTGACAATGTGGACAACGGCCGCATTGTCGCACCAGAAATGGACAACCGAGTTGGCCCACTCCTCGCCCCATAGCATCAAAGCCCCCAGGATAGGGAAAAATTCCAGATACCTGAGATCAAGCAGGCGACCCGTGCCTGCCCAGGCTGGTGGCCACCCACCATAGGCCCACTTCCCATTGAAGTACATCCCATAACCCAGGGACCCTGAAGCATCAGACTGTATCTGAAAGCGAGGGGAAGCCAGGAGGTCAGACCTCCAAAATGACACTCCATTGAACTCCCTCAGGAACTGGAGCCAGATAAACATATCTGCCCTGATACCCCGGGTGAGTCTAACCCTATGGTGGGGCCTAGATAAGCCTGCCATGGCGTCGCACAAGCGCCGAGCAAACGCCCTGCCCGGTGCGACCACCCTGCAAGCGAAATTGAGGTGACCGTGTAGCACCTGCAGTTCCCGCAGGGACGCCTTGCATTTAGCAAGCAAGTCCGAGATAAGGGCCACAATCCTTGACACCTTATCCCCCGGTAACCTAGAAGCCTGCGCTACCGTGTCAATCTCCACCCCCAGAAATACTAGCTGAGTAGATGGGCCCTCGGTCTTTTCGGGCGCTAAAGGGACACCGAGTTCCTCCATTAGCGTCTGAAATGTGTTGAGGAGACGTGTGCACGTGTCCCAGCCCCGTTCACCCCTGAATAAAAAATCATCCAGGTAATGGGCTACAGACCGGGACCCTGACCTGCGGACAAAAGCCCACTGTAGAAACGTGCTAAAACGCTCGAAAGCCGAGCATGATATGGAACAGCCAAAAGGCATGGCCTTATCAAAGTAATATTCACCCCGGAACTTGAAACCCAGCAACTCAAAATCGCCCGGGTGCACTGGCAAGAGGCGAAACGCCGACTTAATGTCGCACTTGGCCAACAGCGCACCCGGGCCACATGAGCGCACCATGCACAGCGCGTGGTCAAAAGATGTATACCTGACTGAGCAAAGGTCATCAGGGATAGCATCATTGACCGATCGGCCGGCTGGATAAGGCAAATGATGAATCAGGCGAAACTCGCCCGGTGATTTTTTGGGGACCAAGCCCAAAGGTGACACCTTAAGATTGGGGAACGGGGGTGTAGGGAAAGGGCCGGCAACCCTGCCCATATCGACCTCCTTAGTAATAATAATAATAATAATAATAATAATAATAATAATAATAATAATAATAATAATAATAATAATAATAATAATAATAATAATAATAATAATAATAATAATAATAATAATAATAATAATAATAATAAAAGTTTTATTTCTATCCCGCTTTCCTGACACAAGTGCCACTCAAAGCGGCTTACAACATATATAGATACAATAAACAGAGCAAAATATACAATAGAATTCAAAAGGCAATACACAATTAATACAATCAAAACATCAAATTATGCAAAAAATATAATACAGAATAAACAGTATACAATAGTGTATAATAGGAATACAATATATATATAAGCATAATATCATGAATAAAATGACAATGGGGGGAAGGGGGAGGGAGAAGTCACATAGAAATAATAATAATAACACATACATTATAAAAACTACAGAATTAATCTCAACCACCCAGCAGTCACAAAAGTGCCCAATGGTTCAAAACACCATAAGGGCAGCTGCGTCAACAGCAGTGGTTCCCACCTGTCACTCCCCTCGTGCAGAACGAGTCCCCGAGCGAAGGTGTGGCTGCGGGGTGAGCGCGGGCCTCTATGCGGCGGCGGCGGCTTTTCACCCCTCCAGCCAGGCGTGGCTCGGAGGGGGGCGGCGGCAGCGGCGGGCGCAGGTGGGCTCGATCCCCCGAGCGATGGTGTGGCTGCGGGGTGAGCGCGGGCCTCTCTGCGGTGGCGGCGGCTTTTCACCCCTCCAGCCAGGCGTGGCTCGGAGGGGGGCGGCGGCAGCGGCGGGCGCAGGTGGGCTCGATCCCCCGAGCGATGGTGTGGCTGCGGGGTGAGCGCGGGCCTCTCTGCGGTGGCGGCGGCGGCGGCTTTTCACCCCTCCAGCCAGGCGTGGCTCGGAGGGGGGCAGCGGCAGCGGCGGGCGCAGGTGGGCTCGATCCCCCGAGCGATGGTGTGGCTGCGGGGTGAGCGCGGGCCTCTCTGCGGTGGCGGCGGCGGCAGCTTTTCACCCCTCCAGCCAGGCGTGGCTCGGAGGGGGGCGGCGGCAGCGGCGGGTGCAGGTGGGCTCGATCCCCGAGCGATGGTGTGGCTGCGGGGTGAGCGCGGGTAATGCTGGTAGCAGCTACCTCCTCCCGCCCCCTAAGGGACAAAAGGTTGGGGGCATCCTGGGGGGACCTGTCGCCCACAAAAGGGATACGGAACCCCCGTCTAAAACCTTGAAGAAGGTAAACCGCATCCTCCTCCCTCGGGTACAATGCGAGCCAACGCTCCAACATGTCCACATTAATTGGGGAGGGGGCCTTTTGGTGAACCAGCTCCCTCCACGGCAGTTTTGCCAGCCCCCTGTCCGCCCCTTCCTCTGCCCCGCATCCCCCCAGGCCTGGGACAGGCAGAGGCCGCATGGGGGCCAGCGCAGGAGGGACACTCATGTCTGTACTTGCAATTCTTCCTGTTGCAGGAACCAGTGGATGAGAAAGTCCAGCACAGCAGGCGGGCTGGAACCCCCTGCCCCGCCACCTGGCGGGGAGCCTGTGCTGGGGCCACTCGCTGGACCGCATGCCCACAATGGTATCTTTCCCCGGGCGCAGGGCGCGTGGGAGTCATGTACAGCAGCCACAGCCGCTGACAGGGCTCGTCCCACCTCATCTCTGGGTGCAGGGGAATCCGCATACGGAATTCCTCGTCGTAAGCCAACCACGACGGGCCCGGGAAGTCAACCATCGCCCGGTAAATGTTGTCCAAATACTGGACCATCGGAATCGCCAAATCAGGCCGGGCCCTGAGGTATACCGCCATGTAGATGAGGTAGGCCGGCAACCAGTTGGCCCACGTACGTGGTGGCTTGCGACGACGCGCTTGCTCCTTATCCTTCTCATCTTGCCCCTCCCTCTCCTCCTTGGTGGGCTCTCTGTTAAGGAGGAAGAAGATGTCCACATACTCCCCCCGCCAGATCTTCTCTCTGGTGGCCTGTGCCAAATGGTCCCCCAGTGGCAAAGTATACCCTGCCGTCGGCAAAGCCGAAACAGGCACGGTGGAAACTGCGGGCATCTGCGGAGGAGCCTGGACTAACCCAGTCACCCCTAGAAGATTCCCGACCGGGTAAGAAGGACCCCCTACCCCGGGGCCCAGGGTGATAGTTGAAGTCACCGGGTGGGGCGTCGGTGACTGGACCGCCGCCTCACCCGTGCGAGGCCAAGGCCATTGAAAAGCCCCCCCAACGTGGCCATGTGTGTTTGTGCACTATTTTGGACCGCATACTCACACGCTGCGCCCCCATGGGCTGCCCCCACCAGGGGTTCCGACCCACTGGGAGCGTCGGAGCTCACGACCACCCTAGAGCTCGTCGACGGGGCTTGATCAGCACCGGCCTGGTGATTGGGGAGCTGCGGGGCAGTGGCCGAAGCCGGGCTCTACCCGTCCCACCGCCTGCCGCTGCCCAGCAGACGAGGGACTGACCGGCCCCACAAAAGGGGCCCCAGGGTGACTAACCCGGGCCAGGGATGCCTCAAGGGCCGCAACGCGGGCCAGGAGGGCCTCCACGCTGACATAGCCACCTAAACCAAGGGGGGGGGGTAAAGGGCCAGCCGGCCCACTAACTACAGGCGTCGGCACAGGTCCCTGTACCCCGGGGCCGGAATAGGGCCACAATCCAAAGCCCGGGCCCGGTAGGGCCGGGGAAGAACCCTGCCATGGAAGGGGGCCACCCCACCCCCCAAGGCTGGAAGCCCCCGCATTAAGCTGCGCCCCAACGGAGGAAGGCCCAGCAGAATGGATGACGCCAGCAGCGGCGGCCGCCGCTTGCGGGCCGGGAGCCGCGGCCCCTACTGTGCCCGCACGCAGACCCCCAGCCTCCGGCCAAGGGGGAATTAACCCCATCCCACCGGTCCCAGTGGGTTCGGGCAGAGGAGGCTGCTGGGGAGGCGCAGCCGCAGTCCTCCAACCCGGATTGCGCCTCCGCGCGGAACGAGCCGCGTTCGCAGTCGCCTTCTTCTTCGAGGGCATTGCAGCTGGTCAATGGGAAGCCTAAAAGGAGAGAATCAGCAGCCAAGAGGCTCAGGTGGACAAGCGCCGGAGGTAGGAGGGAAAAACTCCGCTCCGTCGCTTCGCAAAATGGCAGCTCGGCTGCCTCGTGGCCACCCCTTTTATAAGGGAGCTGGCCATGCCCCTAACTACCCAGATGCCTTTGTCCGGTGGGGGGGGGGGGCCGCAAAGAGCGCGGCGGCCATTTTGGCGCCGCGCTTGCAATTGTTTCATACAACAATGAGCCTTGTGGAACAGATGAAAATTGTTGTTTGAGGTACCACTGTATCTATATCTATATCTATCTACATTCATAAAGAAAAATTAACATATGTTTTTAAATGCAGATCCAGAAAACAAGTGGAGCAGACCTTTTCATCAAAACTTTTAAGCCTTAAAATCTTCACAAATTTGTTTCATAAGCAGCCTATTGACTAATTCATGAAACGGTTCTTTTTAAATAGCACTCTGCAAAAATGCCTCCGGCAACCCCACTATGGCTCTTTAAACTTCCTGAATTTGATCTTCTGCCTAAGGCAGAGATGTACCCATCTATTTCTACCTTTCCCTTTGCACTTCTGTATCTCTTTGTAAGTGGCAATGGAGGTAGCAAGTGGAATTAAACATGAAAATTACAAATTAAGTAAGACAATGCCTGTAGTTCTGTGTTATACTGAAATTCATGGCAAAAATAGAATATCTGCCTGGAAACCAGCTCGTGGGGCATTTGTAAAAATGCTTAGGAAACCTTACTTCCTGCACTCTCCAGACATTTATTTAAGCAATAAACAGACAAGTCCCTCTCTCTTTTGTCTCCATAGTAATTATTCTCTTCAACACTTACTACACTGGTACTGTACAATGCTAATGTAAATATTATATGTGACAGATAGGCTTTGACCTGACCCTTGCCCTGGGGCTCTCCCCATTCCTTCTGAGCTTCCAAGACCAGCCAGCTCTGTGGAACTCCCCAAGACTCTGAGTACAGGAGGCCTAAATGTCACCCTGCAAACCCTGCAGCAACTTGGGACTAACTTGTATTAACAGAGCCCAGCAAGTATTGTGCAGAGTATTATGTGTGGTAGCATGTGGCTTATGGCTTAACTCTTGTCTTAACCCCTCTTCCAAAGAACAGGTGTTGCTGATGAATTAAAGATGTTTATTGTTCTCGAAGCATATTGTGGAAATAACAGTTGATTCGTTGGTTCAGGATACAAGAATAGAGCAGAAAAAAATACTAATCAAAAAGTACAGGAAGGAAATCTGTACATGAGTCAAGAAGCAATAGTTAGGACAGAGTATGGAATGACGGAGTGGTTTGGAATAGGAAAAGGAGTAAGACAAGGCTGCATTCTGTCACCCTGCTTATTCAACTGATACACAGAGCACGTAATGCGCAATGCAGGGATGGAGGAATCACAATATGGGATCAAAATTGTTGGGAGAAACATCAACAATTTGAGATATGCAGACGATACCACCCTAATGGCAGAATGAAAGTGCGGCGCCAAAATGGCCGCCGTGCTCTTTGCGGGGCCCCCCCCACCCAGACTCAGACATCCGGGTAGTTAGGGGGCGTGGCCATCCCTCTTTAAAAGGGGTGGCCACGAGGCAGCCGAGCTGCCATTTTCTGAAAGCGACGGAGAGGAGAAGTTTTTCTCCGTCGCCCCCTCTCCTTTTCGCCTCTTTCAAGAGGCTGGATTTTGCCTTTTAGAAGCGACAGGGTGGAGGAATTTGCTCCATCGCTTCCTCCTCTGTTAGCCTCTGTTTGAGGCTTCCTCTGACAGCAGAGCTGCCATGGCTTAGAGGTTGCAGTTTTGCCTTGTAAGCAGGAGGTTGTTGGTTCGAATCCCCTGGGGGGAGTTGAAATTAGAAGGAGAGTGGGAACGGATATATTGGTCCTCCCTTTTTTCCTTCATTGGGGTTTCCCCTAAGTTTCTTGCATCCTGG
Source organism: Bradypodion pumilum (assembly GCA_035047305.1). Taxonomy (NCBI): domain Eukaryota; kingdom Metazoa; phylum Chordata; class Lepidosauria; order Squamata; family Chamaeleonidae; genus Bradypodion; species Bradypodion pumilum. The sequence continues at coordinate 75,523,658 of JAWDJD010000002.1, read as the reverse complement.
TAACCGGGCTGCGCAATCCCTATACAGGGATCTTTCTATCTGGCTCGTAGGGGGACCGCGGTGGCTCAAGTGGCTAAGACACGGAGTGTAAAATGCCTCAGACGCTGGCTGGGGAGTGGAAGGTCAGTGTTTCAATTCCTGCGTACTGCAGGACAGAATTAGCTCCCGTTTTCAGCCCTGGGCCGGCCCTTCAGAGGATTCGGCCCTCGGCCCATGGCTGCTGGCCATGGGCCGGAACGATTGGGGGGGAGGGCCTCGTGCTGGCTCGCAGCCCGTTTTACACTTCAGGGGCCGGGATTTTTGGGCATGGCCCTATTCTGGCCCAGGCTCTTAAATTAGGGCCTCTGGCCCAATCCCTAGCGGGCCGTCCGGCCCACCTGGCCCACCTACTAGGGGTTTTTTCGTGGCAGGGGATGCCTGGTTAGCACGTTTGGCTGTGCTGGGGGCATCCTTGGCTAACCAGTTGGTGGGGGCCCCTTCCCTAGCTACGGAGCCCCTTTGTGTCTGCGACTGTCCGGCCTGTGCCCGCCGCTGTCTTGCAGCTCCCCGTTTGTCTGGAACTGCGGCTGGAGTGCGTTGGAGGTCGCCCCAGAGCTCGATTTCGGTCGCGAGCTCCGACGCCCACCGTGGGCCGGAACCCCCAGTAGGGGCGGCTCGCGGGGGTGCAACTTGTGAGTATTAGGTTCAAGTTGAATGCACACACATCACAGTCCATTTCCAGCAGTGGGGGTCAGTGCTCTTTGCCTCGCCAATTTGAGGCTGGGGGCATCACTCGCCATCCTATCCCAGTGCCCCTTGGTTGCATTTTGGCACGATGTTGAGGGTAGGGGCTTACGCTCCCGGGGCGGTACGTGGCGTCGCAGGGGCTGTCCGGGTCACGCTGCGTATGCCCGGTGTACATCATGTACCGGCAATGGCATTGCCGACAACTGTTTATTCATGCCCCCCCCCCAGTGATCATCTGCCCAGATCAGGGAGGAAAAGATTCGGTGGGGGGGAGTACGTGGATATATTCTCCCTAGGAACTGAGATCCTAATAGGGATAAGAGGTATGGACAGGAGGACAGTGACATTGGGTGGTTCCCCGTAGTAAGCCACCACGCACTGGGGTGTCCGCCCCTGGAACAGGGCTGAGCATCGCGGGGGCTGTCTGGATGCTGCTGCATGGGCCCCTTCATACAGAACGTCCTGTCATGGGCTTCGCCGCTGGATGGCTATTACTGGCCCCGGTTGATTATGGGACGCAGGCCATGAGGGGCAAGGGCTGGAGGGGGACATGTGGATATTCTCCCTATTGAACTGCGAGCCCACTGGGAGGAGAGAGAAGGACAGGACAACTGAGACAAATAGATCTCCCATAGTCGTTAGCCACCGCGCACCTTGGGGCCAACTGGTTGTCGGCATACCTTGTACGTATTGTGGTATGCCGCAGGATTGGACCTGTTTGGGCCATCCTGATGTCGAGCGGATGGGCCCAGGACAGTTGGCTCATGGTGAGGAATGTGGACGAGGGTGGCTATATATATCCCGAGGTGAGGTGGGATGAGTCCTGTCAGCAAGGGTGCTCGTGTACATCAGTCCCACGGGACTGGTGCATGGTGATGGGTTCCATGGGGGTCATGCTGAGCAGCGGGCGGTTCAGACACTGGCTCCACGCAAACTGGGTGGGCGGGGGGTTCCGGCCCGCCTACTGTATTCGGCCTGCTCAGCTGACGAGGTGCGTACTACGCACCACGGTCGTTACCGACTTAGTGCCCCCTTTTTGCGCTGGCCTCACGCCGCCTCCGCGTGCCCGCGGTTTGGTGGGTTACGGGGCAGGGGTGGGGGTGGGGGTGCACAGGGGCAATCAGGGCTCCGTCTGAACCAACTAACCTTGCCTTAACCCCCCCCGGCCCCAATTCTAGTTAGCCTGGAGGGATGTCACTCAGTTCATCCAAGAAGGGATGGGGCGGGAAACCTGCTGGAGGGTTTCCAATGGGGCCTTTGTATCCATTCGGGGGTGTTGGGGGCCCCAGGATGCTACTAATCTGGTTCCCTTCCAGGGTAACGGTGAGGGGGCTCCACTGTCCACAGTTAGGAAGTTGGAACCGCCTTTCCTCAGTCAGATGTATCCCCTTGCCGCTCATACCGAGCTAGAAGAAGGGTGAATGTACTATAATACTCCATTCGGCTCACCTTGTGGGTGCTCAGTTCAGGGATGCCCTTCCTGATGACCTTGTTCAGTCAAGTACCTGTAGTTACCTCGGCTACTATGGGTGGCGCGCTCACGCAATTCTGGTGCTGTTTTGGCACAGTGTGATATGCACTCGGCTTCCAGCTTGTTGCCAGTGCACCTCATGATTTAGACCTATCGGGTTTCTGGGTTTTGAGGGGAATTTTAATTAGATACGGCCAACCCCCCCTTTCTGACCACGTTAGTTCAGGTTCAGCGCCCAACCGATGTGGGACTTTCATTCAGTGGGCATCCGCTCACAGGTTGGGGCCTCGGTCTCCAGCCCATTACCTCGATGACTTTGGGTCTGGGGTTAAACGGGGCTTGGACACGTGTACGCGTCTCCTCATCACGATTCAGACACTCAGGTGGGAACTGGGTGTCCCCTTGGCGCCTGAATAGACCGAGGTCCCATATTCTGACATCACATTTACGCCTCGATGCTGTCACGCGGGCATCCAGGTTAACCATTGATACGGTGGCTTGGATGTCCAGGGCGATTTTGGCATGGATTGCCAAACATAGAATATGCCCTTGGGAATTGTAGTTAATTCATTGCCACCCTTAATTTGTTTGGTCTGGTTCAAATTACTCCTGGGTTCCGGGGGGTCTCTTATGGGAGATCAGACCTAGTGGTCTGCCCTAGATACCTAGTACGGTCAGATACCACCGGCTCTCTGACTTATGGGGTTTACTCTGAGGGTGGGTGCACGGGTTGTCCCTGCAATCACCGTAATCATGGTTTTTCCCGTTTTAGAGAGCACTGAGGCTATGGTGCAATGAGTGGGCCTCCTCAGTGGTCCAATTTCGGCGTGACAATGCGGCAGTGGTGCACATTGTCAACACCCAGAAATGCAAATCCCCCGGGTTCTGACATTAGTTTGTCTATTCTTTTGTGAAGCCTACGCCTAAATGTGCTGTTCCAGGCCAGATATGTTCTAGGTATGAATAATGACCTTACTGCTGCTTTTCCCCACCAGCGGATCGCCCGTTTCCATGCTTTACTCCCAAAGCAGAGGAATTCCACTTGCCACGTTTGGCCGATAGCTGGGCGTTAGGCGAGCTGAAGGGAACCGGACGTGTCATTGGCACCTCGCACGCGTAAGGCGTATCACTATGAGTTCATGTGTAGTATCAGGGTAGGGTGGACACGGGAACGTGCCCGCTGCCCCTACACGCGTCACTCCTTTTCCCAGAATTTTGACACACCTTGCACGAGGTGGCATTACTTATTTACAGATAGGTAGGAGGTGGCTCTTAGCCACGCAGCTACCACGGTAGCCTTTTGGAGCGCTCCACACCAGTGAGAGGGTGCCAGAGTTGGTACCAACTGTGTAAGGCGGGGGTGTCTCGTAGGGCACTGGAACTCGAAGATGCCTCTGTCACACATGAGTGGGCTTGAGTGGGGATACGGTCCCCACGGGTGTTTCAGCACGGCAGGCAGTGGTGTATACTGCTACTAAGTTTTCGAGACATCTGTCCGGTTGGTGCCCTACATAATTTCCGACAGTGCCTGCTGCGTGCCCCAGCCTGTTTTCTGCCACCGGGATGGGTCTACCCTTACCATAGTACAGTCCCTGAGGGTGACTGGTGCCGCGTTTCGCAGTGTGGGGCCTGTTTTGGCACCATTTACTTAAGGTAGGCGTCGCGCTGATCGCGGCTAAGTTTGGGGTACTACGAGGTGGATATGCGTGTACGCGCAATTTCAGATATGTACGTCCCCTCATTGTGTGAGTACCTGTTTATGCCCTCACCTTTTTTCTCCTTTTTACAGATCCTAGGGGTCTCAACACAGGGCAGGGGGCTGGTGGGCCACAGCTATGTACACTGGGCAGCGGTATAGGCTGCAGCGACAGAGAGTGGACCCCGGCCGGGCTGTGTGCATCCGCACAAAGGCTATGGTATGGTATGCGCGGCACATGGGGGTGTGAACTGAGGCCATTCCTGCTATCTGCCAGGGATGCTCGACCGCCCTATGTTTTACAGGCACCCCGGCGGCAGCGATATGATACGGATCACTGCTGTTACTAAACCGTCTGGGGGCTGTGACCTGGCTTTTTACATCACGTATGGCTTACATACGGTCGCTATGGTCTAACATCGTGCCGAGACACCAATTTAGGGGAGATGCGGATCTCCCTAGTTCGGACTGTTCTGATAGGATTAGACAAAGGTTTGCTGGTAAGCGGGAGAAGGGGTCCACCTGTCGGCTAGAGGTATGTACCTCGTTCTTGGTGTGATGCAAGCAGGCCTGGCGACCGAGCTGACGGTCTTGGGGGGGGCGGTGAGTCATCATGGATGCCTCCCCGTGTGGCGGGTAGCACTGGTAAGGTAAATATTTATGACCCACAGGTATCCGGCAGGTTCGCAATTGACTGGCCAACACTAGATAGGCACAAGTTGGTTAACGTTGTCCGGTCAACGACGAACCAGGCAATGGGGTGATGGCACGAGCTATTCAGCATGCATCACCCCGTTATTTTACGGATACGCGTCAGAGGGTGGGGTCAGTAGTTAGTTTATTGACTACGGTCAACAATTTGTTTGTTGTAAACAAACAAATGGATACAATGGATACATTGTAGCCAATTGCCACTGGCAATTTTGGGAAGAACGTGTATCCGTTAAATCTCAAGGTGATGCAGGCTGTGAAGCTCCTGACATCACCCCTTGCCTGGTTCGCCCTTGACCGGCCAAACTTCTTTCCCCTGTACCTGTCTACGTGTTGGCCAGTCAATTGCGAACCTACCGGATACCTATGGGTCATAAATCTTTACCTTACCAGTGCTACCTGCCACATGGGGAGGCGTCCATGATGACTCACCCCCCCAGACCTTCAGCTCGGTCACCAGGCCTGCTTGCACTTCATCCAAAAAGAGGTACATACCTCTAGCCGACAGGTGGACCCCATATCCTGCCTACAGGTCAAAATTTCTGTAAGCCTATCCTCAGATATCTAATGGCTGTCCCCCAAGCCATTCTCAGCAAGGTGCCGGGCAACAGCCCTGTCCTCTGACCTACGGGATGGTCCGAACTGCGGAGATCCATGTCTCCTCTAAATTGGTGTCTCGGCACGATGTTAAACCATAGCGACCGTGTGTAAGCCATAAATGATATAAAACGCCAGGTCATTGCACTTCGACAGTTTAAGGAAAGGTCAGTGATCCGTGTGAGATCATTGCTGCCGAGGTGCAGAATAAGAACATCAGGCGGTCCAGCATACCTGATGGACATCAGGAATGGCAACAGTTCCCGCCCTTTCATGCCACGCATACATACCACCGCATACGTGCGGATGCACGCAGCCCGAGCTGGGGTCCACACTCTGTCACTGCAGCATATACTGCTACCCAGTGTACATAGCTGCGGCCCACCAGCCCCACTGCCACTGGTGTGCGGAGACACACAGGATCTGTAAAAGAGGAGAAGGGGTTAAGGACATAACTAGGTACTCATACAGTGAGGGGACGTACATATAGAAAAAATACACGCACACTCCCATGTGCCCACCTTTATCCGCCTCCGTGTACCCCAAATGCAGCCACGGTCAATGCGACGCCTATCCTAAATAAATGGGTGCCATAACGGGCCCCACACTGTGAAGCGTGGTACCGGTCACCCTTCGGAACTTAAATTTGGTAAGGGTAGACCCATCCTGGTGGCAGAAAAACAGGCTAGGGCGCGCAGCAGGCACTGCCAATCGCATGTAGGGCACCAACCGGAACGATGTCAGCAAATGTACGTCATGGCAGTATACACCACTGCCCACTCCATGCTGATCGGACTTCGAGGGACGAATCCCCAACTGAGCCCACTCTTGTTTGATATAGACATCTTCGAGTTCCAGTGCCCTACAAAACACGTCCCCTTTTGACCATGGGACCAGAAAAAGGCTACATCGGTAGGTGCATGAAAAGAGACTCCTCCTACCTACCGCAATATAGTCTATGCCAACCTCATGCAAGGTGGGTCAGAATATCTGTGAGAATATGGCGACATGTGTCAGGTGGCAGCCACGTACACATGTCCACCCCCCTAATACATGGCTTATTCAGAAGAACCTCGCATAGTCAGGAAAGCCCCATGCTTTGGCCATGAGTATCAATGCTCAAAGCCTGGTGGCTATGGTGCGTGGAGCCAACCCCAGATCATAGGGCAGACTATAAATCTAAAACCCAGTCGACCAATGTCGGCCGCCTTTTGGGCAATTGCCTTTACCAACAAAAAGGCTCTAAAGTGAAGGATTGGATGCCGATGCGCAGTGCGTGTTCGAGTTACCAATGCATGCAATTTACCCGGTTCACGTCTCCTTGCCAAATGACCATATCACAGCCAGGAGTGGAGAGGGTGGCTCACAAGCGTCCGGAGCCCAGCCGCGGAACAGGGCAATCTGCAGGCAGGGGAAAGCATAAGCAATATCGTTATAAATGACTGGCACACGTTTAGCCCAAAGAAGCGCCTTTAAGCGCATGAACCCCAGAACAATATGCAAGCTGAGGCCATGACTCAGGTGATTTAGACATTCGGGCATTGACAATGTGCACCACCACAGCATTACCACACTAAAAGTGAAGCACAGAATCAGGCCGCCTGTCCCCCAGAGCATGAAGGGTACCCAGAATTGAGAAGATATGTTAGAAACATAAGATCGCGTAAACGATCCGTGCCCTGACATCCCCGGGGCCAATGACCATAGACCCCTGTCCTTAATTAAATCCCCCCACCCGGGGAGCTGGAGGCATCCGACTGTACTTGTAACTGGGGCTGACCAGAAGCTCAGACCTCCCGATGCGACAGCATGGAAGTCCTGCAGTAATGTGAGCCAAACCAACAGGTCCGCTCGTAAACCCCTAATCAGCTGTACCCCGTGGCTTCGTTTAACGAGACCCGCCCTAGCGTGACCCAGACACTAGGTGAAAGCACTGCCTGGTATTACCACTCTGCAGGCGAAGTTGATGCACCCCTGCATCATGTGTGACTCTCGTAGAGGCACCTTCCACTTGGCAACATTGCACCTTGCAGCAGGGGCCGCTCACCCTGACCGACAATTCGGTCAACTGACCCTCTTGCACGTCATTCAAAAGAGAGGTGCCTCGACTTGTTGACCCGTGAACCCCATCTCCAGAATACAGGCCAAATTCCTGTAACCCTATCCCCAGACTACAAATGGCTGTCCCAGGGCCATTCTAGATGAAGAACCAGGCAGCAGCCCTGTTCACTGACCGTCAGGCACGGTCCAAACGCTGGGACAAAGTGTCACCCATAATATTGCATCGGCATGATATATGACCATAGCAATTGTGTAGACGGCCATAAATGGCAAAGAAACGCCAGGTCACTGCACTCGGAAGTCTTTAAGTCCGGGCCAGCAATCCGGGTAAGATCACCGCCTCCGAAGTGCAGCATTAAAACATGTGGCGGCCCAGCATCCCCAATGGACATCAGGAATGTCAACAGTTTCCGCCACATCTATGCCATGCACCCATACCACTGCATATGCGCGGTTACGCGTCGTCCGAGATGGGGTCCCCATTCTAACGAAGCAGCAGACTGCGCTGCCCCAGTGGACAGAGTTGTGGCCCACCAGCCACACAACCACCAGTGTGCACACACGGTGTCTGTAAAATAAGGAGGGAGAATAGAGGGCAGACAAGGCACTCATTCAGTGCAGGGACGAATGGACAGAGCAAATTGGGCAAATCCACACCTGCAATTTATGTCGGGCTCTGGGCACCCAAACAGAGCCGCAGCAGATGCGGCGCCAACCAGGAGGAATGGGTACCAATTCCAGTTCAGTCAGGGTAGACCCGGCTTGGTGGCAGACGACAGGCCGGGACGTGAACCAAGGGCTGCCACAAACACCTGTGGGGGAGCGACCAGACATATGGCAGCGCCAGGCTAGTAGCCTCTCCCGGCTGATGGGCCCTTGAGGAGCGAAGCCTCACCAGAGCTCACTCCTGATCACGCAACCCATGATCTAGCGCCAGTACCCTGCAAAACATGTCCTCCGTTGAAGGTAGTAGCAGCTAACTCAATCTGGGAGTTCCAGATCAAGATAGAGGTGGTTGCCCGAAAGTGGACTCTCCGCACGCAGCATAAACGTTGCCGCGTAAGAGTCACATACCATAACCACACTCGCTAACAGGGGTCATTGCTGGACTCATAGGGGAAGGGGCCGCCCTAAGCCTAAGGTCTTGACATATGGTAACCATGACGGGCCAGGGAAAACAACCACGGCCCTGCCATCATTGTCCCAGCACTGCACCATTGGAACGGTCAAATGAGGACGGGCCCTCATACATCCTGCCATGGATGCCCAATAGGCTGGCAACCAATCGGCCCCATAGGGGGGGGGCAGGGTGCGGCGACGGGGCAACTCCTTGACCCTGTCATCCTACCCCTAATTCCCTAATCAGTGTGTTCACAATGGAGGAGGGAGAAAACGTGAATATATTCCCCAAACCACAGTGCCTAGCTAATAGCCCAGTACAAGTGGGCACCCAGGGGCATAGAGCAACCGGCCGACAGCAGAACCACCATTGGCACTGATTGTAGTGGATAAACACATTACCGGCCCTACGGGCCCAGGGGAAGTAAATAAAAGCATAGGGGCGGTAACCCCATTAAGAACCAGAATGTAATTGTCCTGCTGCGACTATGGCCACTACACACACACACCCCAGCATGACAATCTAGTGTCAGAGGTGTGCTAACCTGACCAGAATACTCACTCGGTGCACCCCCACGAGCCGCTCCCACTGGGGGTTCCGGCCCGTGGCGGGCGTCGGAGTTCACGATGTCCCTCTCGCTCCATGTTCCCGTGCGTCCTGGGCTGGATGGGGAGCCGCGAGGTGCCAGCCTACGCTGGCCTGAAGGCCTCCGGCAGCTCAACCCTGTTGGCGGCCCACTATGCAGCCATGGCTGGCACGTGGGTCAGAACTGCCAAGTTGGCGCGCCCACCATCCGAGGTGGCGGGGTAATCACCATTGATGCCTCCATTGCCCAATTGGAGGCAAGGGAGCATCCGCAACTTCTAACCCACCAAGACGAGGTGGGCCGGATGGGCCAGATGGCCCCTCTGGGTGAATGACAGTGGGGCGGAAACCCACGCTGTGCCCAAGTGAGCCGCTATGCCCAAGCCAGGCAAATAAGGAGCGGGGTAAGAACCCCAGTGAGGCAGGCCTGTGCCACCCCCCGCCCGAGCCCTCAGCCTGGGCTCATTAAAACTGCGGGGTTGCCATCCGAGCCCGCCGGCCCGATGGAACACCCGAAAAATAGGGGGTGGGCTGAGGACAGAGAAGCATTCCGTTCTGCAGCACTCCGGAATCGCACCGCTGACTTTTAGCCTCCCAGTCAGCCTCCCAGGCAGCCTCTTAGCCACCTGAGCCACTGCAGTCCGGTGCTGCAAATGGAAAAAGGGGGAGGAAGCGACGGAATGGGAGGAAAAACTTCTCCTCTCCGTCGCTTCTAAAATGGCAGCTCGGCTGCCTCATGGCCACCCCTTTTATAGAGGAGTGGCCACGCCCCCTAACTACCCAGATGTCCGATTCCAGGTGGGGTGCCCCCACAAAGAGCGCGGTGGCCATTTTGGTGCCGCCCTTTCATTGCTTTCACACTTGTCAAAAAACAGCTATAACATAGGAAGGGAGAGCAATCTAAGATGAAATATTCTTGGCTGTTAATAATAGGACATTTTGGAAATTATTAACTCATATAGTAATCACATATCAGAAATGACTTGATGGCACATAGCATCTTTAGAGCTTTGTCTTAATTACCACAAAGCAAAATAAAGTAATTTTACAGTTTAAGCAAGTGAGTTTCTAAATAGTATTCTCTATACTTTTAAAATATCTTTTTAAAAAGGTTTTACAACCAGAAACAAAATACAATTTTAATTCTCTGTCTGAGCATCAGCTAACTAGTCCCGGACTGGCAGGGACAGTGTATCTACAATTTGGTACATTTGTTTGTGCTCGTATGCCTCTTCCATTCAGTTTAATGCAGACTGTTTTATCCTTTTGCTGTCGTGCAGCTGGGATTAAAAAAGTGGGCACAACCAACCATTCTGCTTCAAGAGTTATAAACTTCTGTTTGGGGTGCCCCCATTTTTGGAATTGCCTTGTAGAATGTTGTTTTAGTCTGCTGCAGAAAAACATAGCTACATTATGGGAATCACTATCATTTAAATACTTAAACATGGAAAGACAAACTGACCTAGCCAAGGCCCCACCCTTTCTGGACCCATGTCTTGGAGACACATTGTTGCCCCAGCCTGGTACCTGCTTCTACTTGAGACAAGTCATTGGAGGGCATTTACGCTAGCCCACTGTCAACCTCTTCCTTTTGCAGTTCTTAAGGGAAAGTTACAAAGGACACCAATGTCAGAAAGACAATGCCCCTGTAACACCAGATAAATTGAAAGCATAGAACATGTTCTCTGCTTCTGTCCTTTTTTATAGAGACATCCAGAACAAATCCATGTCTCTACTGCTCTGCAAATATCCTGGCCATTCAAACAGCACATATATCCACTGACTGATGAAAGCTTCACCTTCACCCACAATACTGCCAGGTTCTGCACTGCAATGTGTAAGATCAGAAGAACAACCCTGGCTGGTCCCTAACTAAATAAACTATGATCATAAAATCACAGGCTTAGTAGTAGTTGTAATACCAGTAATCTTAAATACTAATTTTATTACTCATTAACTCTGAGCAGAAATCCTATTTTTAAAATGCATTATATATACCCTCTTCTCAACTTCTGTTTTGCTGCACCATGCTGGTTTTTTAGACTATAATAAACATTTGATCTGATACTTAAATGTTTAAATATAATATATTAAACCCCATCCAATCATTTAGAATAGGGTTGATTTAAATATGTATCCTGTGTTCCATGGGATCAGAAGCCATGATTTTTCAAGGTCCTGGGTTGTGTGGACAGTGTCCATGTTTAAAAATGTTTTTTCATTTCTTGGTTTTCTCCATCTGGCTGCTTTGAAGGGGATAGACTAGTGCACTATTTCTTCATGTGGTTATATATCCCATTTTGAATGCCTAAACAGTACTGATACTTTGAGGGGTGTGTGGGGCTGATTTCACTCTACAGTATCTTTCATTCACAGCTTTTGGTCAAACAGAATCTGATATTATCAATGCTTTCATCCTTTGCAGATATGTATCAATTTTCATATTTGTAAATAAAAACAACAGAAGCACATTTTCTAAATAAATAACCATCTAATTTAATAAAAAATATTTTTATTTTTCCAGTGATATAAATTTTAGTATGAAGGCTAAAACATGTACAATGATGCTGTCAGTAATCCTTTTACTATGGATTATTGGAATATGAATTTTTACTGACAGGATCACATTGCTTTAATGATTTAATATCATCACTGCTGAGATTCTGATAAACGGACTAATTCAAATGCTCAAGGTCCTGCTTTGCTGAACATTAGTTTAAATATGAATCCAGTTAGCTTCCTATGGACTTTCATTTTACATTTTACATATGCCTTATCAGAGAAGATATGGCATCCAAAATCTTATTAGTTATCAACAGGATCTCTTTTTAGTGTTTGTTCGGGATAACTGGAAATTAGATAGCACTATAAATGCAGCAGAATAGTTTAGAACACATGCATATTTATGGGAATTTTCTCACACTCTGAGTCAATATATGTATCACTAAATGCTGTGATCACTTATACCATGTATACCATCTACTTTTCTTCTATGGCTCCAGACACAATCCAATTCCGAGTTAGATGTCTGTAAACTAATTGGTGATACAGTATATCTAGGTACCATGCATTACCCCTTTGTTCCCAAATGCTTTACTTGGAAGCAACAGCCATTGTTTTCAAAGAAGCCTACTCCGTCATTAGAGCTCAAGACCTGAAACATAATATTATTTGAATGAGAGGCAATATGAGTTCTACTGTGTTAATGACTTTGTAACAAAAAATTGCTACATTGGCTTAAGCTGCAAAATTTCATGCCCAACATGATGGATATGTCAAACACTTTGACAAGTGTCCTTATGTTTTGCTTTGAGGTAGTTATTGATCTCTAATGGGTTGCATCTGAATAAATCTTTAGTATTTAATACATATTTTAATTTGTTGCTTATAGTGACTTCTATGGAGATGCTTTGCAAGCTATTTTTCTATTTCTTCGTAGTTGATATAACAACTCTTGAAAGTAAGTTAGGACAATAAATACCTAAATTATTTTTATTTATTCATTTATTTATTTTTAGGCTAAATTTAAGGACGTAACCTCCCAAGGTAGCATGCAGAAAGTACCTTGCAGGCGCACCCCCCAATAACGGACTCAGACACTGATGAAAGTGGATAACGGCATTGGGCCACATTTATTGATTCATGCCCTAGTCCGAATTATAAATTTCTATTGGTATTCAACCAATTATAATTCTTAAGGCAAGCAGGCCAAAGTAACACTGGTAAGGTACCACCCAAAATTGTAAACGGCAATTGGTTACAATGTATCCATTTGTTTGTTGACAACAAACAAATTGTTGACCGTAGTCAATACCTAACTATTGACCCCACCCTCTGACGCGTATCCGTAAAATAACGGGGTGATGCATGCTGCATAGCTCTTGCCATCACCCCATCGCCTGGTTCATCGTTGACCGGACAATGTTTAATCAACTTGTGCCTGTCTAGTGTTGTCCAGTCAATTGCGAACCTGCCGGATACCTGTGGGTCATAACTGTTTACCTTACCAGTGCTACCCGCCACACGGAGAGGCTCAATAAAGGCTCGACGCCCCCCCCAGACCGTCAGCTCGGTCAACAGGCCTGCTCGCCAATCTCCTAACAGGAGGTCCATACCTCCCTGCGACAGATGGACCCCATCCCCTGAATAAAGCTCATAATTTTGTAGGCTGATTGCAGGGTGCCTAATGATGAGCCCCCAACCCTTGTCGATAAGGAACCGGGCAATAGCCCTGTTCAACGAGTGATGAGCTCGATCAAGGGCCTGGAGGTCAAACCCTCCCCTGTAAGCATGCCGCGGTACCATGTCTGACCAAATGAGGGTTGTGGCAGGCCACACATAATGTAAGTAAGCCAGGTCACCGCAAATCGCATGCTTCAGCGATAGTCCAGTGACCTGCCCCAAATCATTGCCCCAAGGTGTATGATCAGAATATCTGGCGGGTCAGCATTCCTGCTGGATAACAGGAATGGCAACAGTTCCCGCCATAACATGCCGCGCTTACCATACCATCTGAGACTTGCGGATGCACCCAGTCCCAGTCGGGGTCCCCACTCTGTCGCCGCAGCGTATGACGCTGCCCTATGCACGTAGCTGTGGCCCACCAGCCATACTGCCACCGGTGTAATACGACACCCAGGGTCTGTCAAGGAAAAAGAGGGGGGGAGAACAATACAGTGACTAAACTGGTACTCACGGTTGAAGAGGGCGAACATAAAACTGAAAACAACGTGATCCCCACCTCCCCATGCGGCGTATTTCTGCCCCGGAGTACCCAAAAGCAGCTGCAGTAGAAGCCGCCCCTATCCTAAATGAATGGGTGCCGTAACGAGCCCCAGGGAGGCCAACACTGGCTAGTGCCTTGCCGGTCACCTTCCAAAATTGAAATTTAGTAAGGGGAGACCCATCTTGGTGGCAGAAAAACGGGCCATGGTGCGTGCCACGCAGTGCAAGAAACTCCTGCAGGGCACCAACCGGGCAGATGTCTGCCAATGAACATCGTAGCAGTCGCATACCACTGCCTACGCCGTGCTGATCAACTTTAGAGGAGTGTATCCTCAACTGAGCCCAATCATTACAAACATAGACATCGTCGAGTTCCAGTGCCCTGCGACTTGCATCCGCCTTAGACAGCATCACCAGCTCGCTGATGCGGAGCGCTCCAAAAAAGGCCACCGTAGTAGCCGCATGAAACAGGGCCGCCTCATACCTGTCAAAACAGAGGTCATGCCAGCCCCGTGCTAGGTGGGTAAGTACCCCTGGGGAAATTGGGTGGCGGTCATCCGGGCTATGCCCACGCTCCCGCACCCACCCCTCCAAAACATGTCGTATGCGGAAATCAGTGGTACTGTCCGCATAACCCCCTACTTTGGCCATGAATGCCAACGCTGACAGCCTGGATGCTATGGTGCGGGGAGCTAGGCCCTGGGCATGTAGGTAAACCATGAATTGTAGAATGTGGGCGACTGGGATAGGCCAAGCCTCAGGTAGTCGAAACTGGGCACAAAAGGCCTGGAAAGTGATGAACGCGTGGTGATACGCCTTACGCGTGCGGGGCGCCAGTGACATGCCGATCGCCCGGTTCACCTCTCCTTGCCAAGTGTCCATATCTCGTCCGGGAGCGGCGAGGGAAATTCCTCTGCGTCCGGGGCCAAGGCACGGAACCAGGAGATCTGCAGGCGGGACAAAGCATCAGCAATATCGTTATTAACACCAGGCACATGCCTAGCCCTGAATAGCACATTGAGGCGCAGGCTATGCAACACAAACTGTCGCACCAGCTCCATGACCCTGGGAGATTTAGACGTCTGTGAGTTGACAATGTGGACAACTGCCGCATTGTCACACCAGAAGTGTACTACCGAATTGGCCCACTCCTCACCCCATAGCATCAAGGCTCCCAGAATGGGAAAAAATTCCAGATACGTGAGGTCGCGCAAGCGACCCGTGCCAGACCAGGCTGGCGGCCATCTGCCGTAGGCCCACCTCCCATTGAAGTACATCCTATAACCCAGGGACCCCGATGCATCGGACTGGACCTGGAAAAGAGGGTAAGCCAGAAGGTCGGACCTCCAGAAGGACACCCCGTTGAACTCCCTCAGGAACTGGATCCAGATGAGCATATCCGCCTTAAGGCCCCTGGTAAGACGCACCCTATGGTGGGGCTTGGTTAATCCTACCATGGCGTCGCACAAGCGTCGAGCAAAGGCTCTGCCAGGTGCGATCACCCTGCAAGCAAAATTGAGGTGACCATGCAGCACCTGTAGCTCACGAAGAGACGCCTTGCGTTTCGCCAGCAAGCCGACTATGAGTGCAACGATCCGTGAAACCTTATCAGCCGGTAACCTGGATGCTTGCACTACCGTGTCAATCTCCACCCCCAGGAATGTGAGCTTGGTAGATGGGCCCTCGGTCTTTTCGGGCGCTAAAGGGACACCAAGTTCCATCATTAGCGTCTGAAATGTATTGAGGAGACGCGCACATGTGTCCCAGCCCCGTTCACCCCCGAATAAGAAATCATCCAGGTAATGGGCTACAGACCGAGATCCCGACCTGCGGACGAACGCCCACTGCAGGAAGGTGCTGAAACGCTCGAAAGCCGAGCAGGAGATGGAACAACCAAAAGGCATGGCCTTATCGAAGTAATATTCGCCCCGGAACTTGAAACCCAGCAACTCAAAATCGCCCGGGTGCACCGGCAGAAGACGGAATGCCGACTTGATGTCGCACTTAGCCAACAGTGCACCCGGGCCACATGAGCGCACCATGCGCAGAGCCTGGTCAAAAGATGTATACCGGACTGAACAAAGGTCATCCGGGATAGCATCATTGACCGATTGGCCGGCTGGGTAGGACAAGTGATGTATTAAGCGGAATTCACCCAGCGACTTTTTGGGCATTAGCCCCAAGGGGGAAACTTTCAAATTAGGAAACGGGGGGGGGCAGGGAAAGGGCCGGCGACCCTGCCAGCATCCACCTCCTTAATAATGCTCAAGGCAGCCACCTCCTCCCTTCCCCTAAGTGACAAAAGGTTGGGTGCATCTTGAGGAGCCCTGACCCCCGTGAAAGAAATGCGAAACCCCTGCTGGAAACCCTCAAGCAGGTAAGCTGCGTCTGCCCTCCTCGGGTACATCGTGAGCCAACGCTCCAACATGTCCACATCAATTGGTGAGGGGGCCTTTTGCCTGACCAACTCCCTCTGCGGCAGTCTTGCCCGCCCACTGTCCACCTCTACCCCTGCCCCACGCTCCTCCCGGCCTGGGACAGGCGGAGGCAGCGTGGGGGCCAGCACAAGAGGGACACTCATGCCTATATCGGCAATTTCTCCTGCTGCAGGTACCATTGGCCGAGAAGGTCCAGCACAGCAGGCGGGCTGGAACCCCCTGCCCCGCCACCTGGCGGGGTGTCTGTGCCGGAGCAGCTCGCTGGACCGCATGCCCACAATGGTACCTCTCCCCAGGTGCCGGGTGCGTGGGGGTCATATACAGAAGCCACAGCTTCTGGCAGGGCTCATCCCACCTCATCTCCGGGTGTAGGGGCACTCTCATGCGAAATTCTTCGTCGTAAGCCAACCACGACGGGCCCGGGAAGTCAACCATCGCCCGGTATATGATGTCCAAGTACTGGACCATCGGAATTGCCAGATCCGGCCGGGCCCTGAGGTACACAGCCATGTATATGAGGTACGCTGGCAGCCAGCTGGCCCACGTGCGTGGCGGCTTACGACGTCGTGCTTGTTCCTTATCTTTCTCATCCTGCCTCTCCCTCTCCTCCTTGGTGGGTTCTCTATTCAGAAGGGAGAAAATGTCCACATACTCCCCCCGCCAAATTTTCTCTTTGGTGGCCTGGGCAAGATGATCCCCGAGGGGCAGAGAATACCCCGCCGTAGGCAATGCCGACGACGGCACAGAGGCCGCATTGGGCACGGTGAAAGGAACCTGAACCAAGCCCGCCACCCCGAGGAAGTTCCCAACGGGACAGGGGGCGCCGCCCCCAGTGGGGCCCTGGATTGATGGTGCCGCACCCGTATGGCCCGGCGGCGGCTGAACCACCGCGCCAGCCATACGGGGCCATGGCCACTGGACTTCCCCCGCCAATGTAGGTAGTGGTGTGGGTGCACTAGTTTGAACCACATACTCACCATCTGCACCCCCACGGGCCGCCCCTACCAGGGATTCCGGCCCACTGCGGGCGTCGGAGCTCGCGACCGCAACCGAGCTCGTGGATGAGGCCTGGTCCGTACCGGACGGCAGCAACTGTTGCACGGGGAGCTGCGAGGCCGCGGCTGACGCCGACCCACGGGCCTCAAGCAGCTCTACCCGTCCGGCCGCCTGCCGATGACCGGCAGCCGATGGGTCAACCTGTGGTCCCAAAAGCGCCCTGGGTGGGTTAACCACCCCCAAAGAAGCCTCAAGGACCGCTACGCGGGCCAGAAGGGCGTCAACATTAACATAGCCCCCAACATTGATGGGGGACATAGAGCCGGCTGGCCCACTGATAAGAGGCGCCGGGTCAGGTCTCTGGACCCCGGGTCCCGAATATGGCCATGAACCCATTACTGGCCCTTGGGGGGCCGTAGGAATGCCCTGCCAGGGAAGGGAACCCGCCGGGCCGGTCTGAGGGCGCCCATTCCCGGGCCACGAGGCAACCGACCCCATCCCACCGGTCCCGGTGGGCGCCGGCAAAGGGGGCTGTTGGGAGGGCGCAGTCGCGGTCTTACGACCCAGCTGGCGCCTCCTCGAGGTGCGAACCGCGTTCGCCAATGCCTTCTTTTTGGAAGACATTCTTGAAAGTGCTGGGAAGCCGAAGAAAAGGAACGAAAAGGACCGCTGCCCGAAGTAGCTTCCCGGCTAAGGTAAGAGCGACGGAGCAATGGGAGGAAAAACTTCTCCTCTCCGTCGCTTCGCAAAATGGCAGCTCGGCTGCCTCGCGGCCGCCCCTTTTATAAGGGTGCTGGCCACGCCCCCTAACTACCCGGATACTCTTCGTCCGGTGGGGGGGGCCGCAAAGAGCGCGGTGGCCATTTTGGCGCCGCGCTTGCAAAACAGTTGTTGTTTTATATTGTCACTGAGTCCTATTGTTAACAGCTCCTAGAAACCAAAGGCTGAGACTTCCCGTACTAAGTTGATACATCTCAAATTTGGCCACTTTCTTGCCACTTCTAACATTTCCTAGGATTAATGCCTTTTCGAGTGAGACTTATCTTCTCATAACATGGGATCCAGTAACTTCTTTCCCCAGCACCATATTTCATTCAAATCAATTTTTTTCTTGTTGGCTTCCTGCACTGTCCAGCTTTCACAACTTTATATAGTGATTGGGAATACAATAGTATGGATAATCTTCACTATCAATAATTAGACAGTGTTCAGTTTTTAAAAAATACTATAATCAAAAATTAGGCTTGTCAAAGACCTGAAGAAAAATAATTGGAAATGAGTAAGGTTTCAGACTTTTCCTGAAGATCTACAAAGAGGCATCTGACATTGGAAGCAGATTCCGGTGGTGCCGGGCCATGACTGAAAATGTCCTCTTCTTTATATTGCTTGTACATTGGTGGCAAGCGAGAAGAGCCTCTGTTGATGACATCAGGATATGATACAGACAAGATAAATTCTTTCAAGTTACTTGAGTCTAAATCAAATAAGACTTTTCAGGCTAAAATCAGCACCTTGGACTTGTGAATGCACTACAGTGGTGGGCTTCAATTTTTTTTACTACCACACTGTGGGCGTGGCCAACTTTGTGGGCATGGCCAACTCTGAGTGTGGCCAGATGACTGGGTGGGCATGGTTAAACTGCTGTATTTTAATCTGAGCTGTTGTGGATCAAGTCCACTTCATCAGACCATTAGTTAGCAATTACACTGTGATGCTCTAATTTTCCTTTAAAGAGTAACTGTAGCAGAATAGCTGCTGGCTCACCCTCACCCCACTCTGGGTGCCCGGACCCAGCAGCAAGGATGTTGGAGTCATGTCTGGAGTGGGGTGAGAGGAGGAGGAGGTGGTGGTGGGTGGGACAGGGCTGGGCAGTGGGCAGGGCTAGCCAGTTTTACTACCGGTTATCCTGAACCTGCCCAAACCTGCTGGAGCCCACCACTGATGCACCAGCAACCAGATCTTTGGAAAGTTACATTTTTGAACAGCTACTCATGGAGCCTCCTAGCCAGCATGGCCATTAGGATATCTGGAGGATAAATGGCCAAAAAAAGAAAAAGAAAAAGAAAAAAGAAAAGAAAATAACTTTTCCTAAGGTCTGCTGGCACTCAGTGCAGCCAGTATAATATTTATACTGCATGGGTCAACTGTGCAGCTTATGTCTAGTAGCCATATTTTGCACTCGTTGAGGTTTTTGAAACACCTACAAAGGCAGAGTATATTATAGTAGCTATGAAGCAAGTCAGAACTCACCTGATTCAATTTTGGTTTGAGGCCTACCTGCAGTGGGATTATGGCTTGCTAACAGATGTGACACCAATGACAAGTAATTTCAGGTGAACCAAGGATTATTCCAACTAACAGCCTCATTTTTAGTTAATTCCAACTGCCTTTGTCTGGGATATGTGCAACTTTGCTCATATTTCAAAGCCGTATTTGAATTGAGTGATGGATACATCTCTCTTACTAAGGGTTAAAAGTATGTATGCTAAATTGGCAAGTGCAGAATTTGAAGGGGCCTAATGTTGTCAGACATTTTACCTATCATTATGGTAGTTGGGTCTGTTTAGCAACTCTGACAGTTTCAGGAATTCTGTCTATGGCTACTGTGGGACCCCTACACTTCTAAGTATTAGATTAGACTTATTAAACTTTATTGTTTTTCCTATTGTGGCTATTTCCATACTGTTTCTTTATACAGGCCATTATAATAGTTTTCTTTGTCTCTAGGTGACAGTTACTGAAAGGCTGCATTCAGGATTCTGACCTTATTTCTGACATCTTTTACGTTTGCTTCTTGCCTCTCCTTAATTATTTTAAGAAGTTTCTTCCATTATTCATCTAGGTTTTCTTTTGTTTTTACTACAGGGATTGTATTTTTTTTTCATTTCCCCATAATAATTAAGGTTGAATGTAGAACCAATTTTGCAATTCGACTTCTCAACAAGTGCACAAATTATGGAGAAAAGATTATGATTTTTTTAATAGAAAAAGCTAAATTAAAACATAAATAATGTTTTAAAGCTGATGATGGAAAAACATATTATAATGGCCTGCATAAAGAAACAAAATAGAACAAAAGAAGAAGAAAAACAAGAGACTTCTTCCAGAAGATTCAAGAAATCAAAGGGAAATTTATGAATGCTGAAAGACCAACAAGCAAGCACGCTATCTGACCAGAATAAAATAAGGAACAAGTGGAAAAAGTATATTGAAAACCAAATCAAAAGAGATAAAAGGATGACAGATTCCTTTAAAGAGGAATCCTATGGAGAAGAACCAACAATTCTAGAAAGTGAAGTAAAAACTGCTCAGAAAGTACTGGAAGAAATAAATCACCAGGGTAGATGATGTCTAGGTTCCCTTAGTCAGAAAGGCCCACAAATAACTATTAAGCCACACTCCCTGCTTCCTTTGGTATGGATAAAGTCCAGGATGGCTAAAAGGATTAATGGCAGGGGAAAATCTTCCTGCTCATTAACCCCCCCCCCCAAACATTCTAGTTCCCTCTGACTCCAGAAAACTAGCAAAGAGCCACAAGGTTTAGTGCTTTGTCTCTTATGCCAACTCTGTAAAGCTGAAATAACCAAAGCACTCACATAACACACAGGCTTCCAAGAGACTGTCATGGCAAATCTAGTTTTTTCGACCACCAACTCTCTTAGTCTACAATCATGAAACAATTGTAAAAAAATTGTAATTAAAGTTGGTAAAAAAGCCAAAAGGAGCAGAACATCAAAACAGTTCTAGCAGATACATACAGTACCAGGGAAAAGGCTGTGAAGCAAAATAAGCAATTAAAAAGTTGAGGCAAGAACAATTACAGAACAGTCCCATGAGGGAACAAGAAAGCTAGCTTACCTATGCTAATAATTACATTCTGGCAGAGATTCCAGCTGCCCTCAGAGCATATGTGGAGTTCAGAGCAGCTGAGAAGCACAGCATTTTCCTAATAGATAACTAGGTTAAACTAAGTTAACTTCTCTCAACATTTTATACCCAAAGCTCTAGCTTCCAGACAATTGTAGAAGATCTGCTAATCAGTCATGTGTCTTCCTGAAGGTTCACAATGAAAAGAGTAACCTCTTCTCCTCCCGTCATGGAGCTGAAATGAGTCTTCCTAATTAATGGCACTGCAAAGGTGTGAGTTCAAGCTTAGTAAGGTGTTTACTAATTTCCAATTATTGGTAGGCATTTCCCTCCCTCCCATTCTCACTGTCAACTTGTCCTCGGCACAAAGTCCCTTGAAGAACAGCATAAGCCACGATTCCTCCCTTTCTCAGTCTCTTGACAGATGGATACTGATAGACTTCTTTCAAGCCACAGAGATGGAATCAGGCAAAATCTGAATGTGAATACACCCACAAATATGAAAAATAAAACATTGGCACACAGATTGGAAACATTCATTATACACTCCAATCCTCAAGAAAGAGAGGCCAAGAACTACAGTAATTATAGGGTTATTGCTTTAATTTCACAAGCAAGCAAAGTTGTGCTCATGGTAGTGCAACAAAAGCTTTGACATTCTAAGGAGCAAGAACTGCATGCTTGTTAAACTAGATTCTGAAATGGAAGAGGAGCTTGAGATCACGCTGCAAATTAAGCACCGAAGAATTTTAGATGAAGATCCCTCTACGTTTTGTAGACTACAACAAAACCTTTGATGGTGTGGATCATGAAAAGCCATAGATTGTTCTGATGTGCCTAGGCACTCAATTGTCCTGAAGTACAACCCATATTGTGTACAAAAAGCTACTATTAGGACATAGTATGGAGAGACAGAATGGTTTCCTGTAAGCAAAGATTTCACAAAAGGATGTATTTTATCTCCTTATCTGTCATTCTCTATGCAGAACAAATCATACAGAAAACAGGTCTAGAGTTAGATGAAGGAGAAGTGAAAACTTGGGAAGCATAGCACACACATAGTTCAGATTCCATTTTAGATCTTATTCTGTGATATGTGTGTTCTTACCTGTTTGTGGAAAAAAAAAACTAGCCCTGTAAGGGCTAAACATATTAATGAGAAGAAGCAAAAGTGAAACAACTGGCTCTAAATGATAAGTAGCAGACAACAGGGAGTTAGGTCATTGCCAGCATTCTCCTTATCTTTTCCTGTCCCAAGGCCAAACTATGAGGATAGCAAAGCCCAGATGATGATTAAAGAGCTGCACAAGGGTTGAAGATAAGGAGGCAGGATGAGGACTGCATCTAGGGAGAATTTTCCTTTAGTCATGGTGTCTTTGTTTGGTTGAGTAAGATCAGGAGAGAGGCAAAAGGCCAGGGTGGGCTTTGCCCACCCTGAGTTAGCAGTTTGCCCACCCTCAAACTCCCTGACCACTAGAGGGTGCAAAGTGTGTTTTCCCATAGGAATGCTTTGAAAAATAATATTCATCCATCCACATCTAGAATCCTGGCTATGGTCCTGGACCCGAGTGCTGCATGTTGGAGTGACCTTCCATCTCTGTCCCAGTTCCTGCCAACCTAGCAGTTTTAAAGCAAGAAATTGGAAGTAGATAAATAGGCTCCACTTCAGTGGGAAGGCAAACAGGGTTCTGTGTACTCCAGTGTCTAGTCATGCCTGCCACATCTGTAGACACAGACAGCACTGGCTCTTTGCTGTACCCACTCCCCAAGAATGACACGGACACGTCATTTGGATGAAAAATTGGGCCACTTTATTAACTTTATTTTAACTTTGCTTGGCTACTGCCAAGAACCAAACGGGCCGTCAATAGCACTGGTAAGGAGTACTCTAATTATGAATCCAACTTAAATGCACCTCACAATTTGCTACCACTGCAACAAACTGTGTGACCCTGTCCACAACTTGTTTCCACTGAAACACGTTGTAGACCCTATTCAGGCTGCTACTATTTAGCACCTGATATTGGAATGCCTTCCTTTAAATATTGGAGGAGTTGCCTGCTGTTAAGCATAGCAACAGTTTTATTTAAAAGTTGATTGGCCATTCATACATCTTGTTTGTTTCATGTCCTCCCTATAGCTAACCAACTGTGTATACCTGATTAAACGGGTCATGCATTTCTTTCCTTACCATTGCTATCCTCCACATGGGGAGGAGTTCAATGACTCCCCGCCCCGCCTTTGACCGCATACGTGGTCAACCGGCCCGCTTGGTTATATACCAAAAAGATATTCATTCACTGGCTGAAACATGCACCATATCACCGCAATACAAATTAGGTATCTGTATCCGGATCAGGTGATGCGGGACCACTATCCCCAAACTGATGATATCTATACATCAGGCCACTGCCCTATCCTGAGACCATCGTTCCCCGAGCCAATACATGAGGAACACCCAAAATGTCTGTTGAATCCTGTTGCAAACACGTAGCCAGGAGCTGAAATAAAAGAAAGAAAGAAAGACAAACAAGCAGGGTGCTACTGCAACAAAGGATGTACATAAGCTCAAAAGCGCCTGAATCCCCACCTACCAATCATTCTAATTGCTGTATCCAAGTAGCCATAGGCAGCTGCCGCCGATGCAGCGCCGATGCGAAAAGAATGAGTCCTAAAACCCACCCCATCTAGACCCAGATTGGCTAAGGCCACCGTAACCACTCTCCAGAACTGGTACCTGGTTAAGGGCAACGCATCTCTGTGACAAAGTAAGGGACCAGGAGCCAAAACATGCATGGGTAGGAAGTTACACAGAGCCAGAACCGGGCAAATATGTGCATTGCCACACCTGTTCAGCATTAGAGTAGTGCCCTTTCCCCGCTGGTCTGTTTTTGAAAAACGGACGGTTAATCGAACACAGTTGTGATTAAGGGAGACGTCAGATAGCTCTAACACCCTGTGGGTTGTATCCTTGTGAGAAGTTGCAACCAATTCACTAATTCTGAGAGCTCCAAAAAACGCTATTGAAGTAGCAGTGTGAAAAAGTGCCATCTCATAACTATCAGTGCACACCACCGACCAAACTGTGGCTAAGCGCACCAGTATATCAGGGGATATGGGACGTCGTGCATCAGGGCAAGTGCCGCGTTCACGAGCCCAACCCTCCAAAACTCTACGGACCCTAAAGTCAGACGTATTGTCTGAAAAACCATTAATCTTTGCATGGAAAGCCAGGGCCAATAATCGGCCGCCAATGGTGCGGCAAGCCCCTTAGCATGCAAGGGCACCACAAACTGAAGTATGTGATCCACCGGGACGGGCCAAATACATTGAAGGGAATTCTCATTGCGAAATATCTCAAAAGCCCTGTACGTGATGGAGTATGCCTTACGCGTACTGCTAGCCAGTGATAATCCAATGGCCCGTCTTACTTCTCCACGCCAAATTGCCATATCTCGGCTGGGAGTGGTGAAGGTAGTTCATCGGCCTCTGGCACCAGGGCCCTGAACCGCTCTATCTGTAATCAGGATAAAGCGTCAGCAATGTCATTATCGATGCCTGGTACATGTCTAGCCTTGAAAAGTATGTTTAGGTACAATGCACGGGACACAAAGTGGCATACCAGGGTCATTACTCTTGGGGAACGGGACATCTGGGCATTGATTATGTGGAAAACCACTGCATTGTCACACCAAAAGTGTACTACAGAGTTCGCCCATTTCTCCCCCCACAGCAGTAAAGCACCCAAAATTGGAAAGAATTCTAGGAAAGTCAGGTCACGGAGCAATGGTGAATATTGCCAAGTCTCCGGCCACTTACCATATGACCAGTGCCCATTGAAATAAATGCCATAGCCAAACGCTCCGGATGCATCCGACTGGACCTGAAACATGGGCTGATCTGAACGCTCTGCCCGCCAAAAGGACACACCATTGAAATTTGATAGAAATTCCAGCCACACATGCAGATCAGCTTTGATACCCTTAGTAAATCGCACCCTGTGATATTTGCGAGATAAACCAATAATGGCATGGCACAAACGCCTTGCAAAGGCCCTGCCAGCCATCACAACCCTGCATGCAAAATTAAGATACCCATGTAGAACTTGAAGTTCATGAAGTGAAGCCTTGCGCTTAATCAGAAGGGCCTTAATAGCATTCGAAATGTGGGCTATCTTGTCCAAGGGCAACCTAGACGTTTGAACCACTGTATCAATTTCAATTCCCAGAAAAACTAAATTAGTAGTAGGCCCCTCAGTCTTCTCAGGTGCTAATGGCACCCCCAATTCAGTCATAAGTTCCTGAAATGTGGCAAGCAGTTGTCCACATGCCCCAGAATCCCCAGCAGCCCCAAACAAAAAATTGTCCAGGTAATGAACCACCCTGCACACCCCAGTGCGGTGAACAAAAGCCCAATGTAAGAACGTGCTGAAACGCTCAAAAGCCGAGCATGACACAGAACATCCAAAGGGCATGGCCTTATCAACAAAATATTGTCCCTGGAACCGAAAACCCAAGAGTTCAAAGTCATCTGGGTGTACTGGTAGAAGGCGAAATGCAGACTTAATGTCACATTTTGCCATCAGTGCCCCATGCCCACAGTCACGAACCATATGAATTGCCTGATCAAACGATGCATACCTGACAGTACAAAGCATGTCCGGTATTGCATCGTTGACCGACCCCCCTGCCGGGTAGGACAAATGGTGAATCAAACGATAGTCACCTGGGACCTTTTTGGGTACGAGTCCCAGGGGCGATACCTTCAAATTAACATAAGGAGGATTTGCAAAGGGTCCCGCGACCCTTCCCTCTTTTATTTCCTTAAAAACAAATTCTTTCGCCAAATCCTCCTTTCCTCTTAATGATATCAAATTAGGAGCATCCTGTGGGGCCCGTACACCTGCAAAGGGTATGCGAAACCCCACAAGAAATCCCTGCAAAATATATTCTGCATCCTCCCTTTTGGGGTAGACACGGAACCATTGCTCAAGTACCTTAGTTTTGATTGGGGTGGGTGCCTTTAGAAGCTGACACCGAATCCATGTTTGGTCGGCCTGCACCCTGCTGTGCCCGCCCCTTCCATCTTGCTCCACCTGTCTTTGGACAGTGGGTGTCCGAATGCGGCCCCAAGCAAATAGTACATTCGTGTTTGTACTTACACTGTTTACGAGAACATCCGGCTGCGGACGAAAAATTCCAACACAACAGTCGGGCTGGAACCTCCTGCCCCGCCGTCTGGTGGGGTAATTGTGTAGTGCCGGTCCGTTGTACAGCGTGACCACAACGATATCTATCACCTGCAGCCGGGCATGACGGGGTCATATATATTAACCAAAGTAGCTGGTTGGGCTCATCCCAACACATTTCCGGGTGAAGTGCAGCCCTCATTCTAAATTCTTCATCATACAACAGCCACGCCTGCCCCGGAAAATCAACGTAAGCCCTATAAATTATGTCAAGATACTGTATAAGGGGAAGTGCCAAAGTGCATATTAAATATGCGGCAGCCAATTGGCCCATGTGCGTGGGGGCTTACGACGGCGGGACAACTCCTTGTCCCTGTCATCTTCCTTCTCTTTCTCTTCTCTTGTTGGTTCTCTGTTTAATAAACTAAACAAATAGTATATAGTATAGCAATAGGATATGCACCCTGCATTGGATGCTGCCTCTGTAAGTCCTGAGCCATGGTTGAAGTGGGTATTGCCATTGGCAACACCCCCTGAGCTGAGCATTGATCCCTTGTGGCCACATCCGTACAATCGATCGATTGCAGTGGCTGTGATGCCCGTGACCCACCCCGAGCCCTCCGGCTTGGCGGTGGTCCATTGCCTGGACTCAAGTTGAGCCGTGTACGTGGGCCGGGAGCAGCCCGTGTGCTTGTCCATGACAGGCATGTTGATTTGGTGCCTGAAACTGGAATCTTCTTTCTAGCAGCCATGCTGCCAAACCAGATTTACTAAAGAAATAGCCTAAATTATAACTGTGTAGACCTAAAATAAAAGACCCCCAACCACAGGTCCAACACACGGACCCAGCCTGGACAACCTCAAGTAAATGCCCAGGTGCCCCCAAGTCCTCCCTTGTCAGTTCAAGCAATATGCCGCGCAGTCCATCCGCTCCCAGGCGAACTGCGCACAGAACTCCCCTCCCGTCAGGCCCCTGCCCAGCTGAACCAAGAAATTCCCTTAGTGCCGATAGAGGCCAAGGGAAAGAACTCCCCCCCCCCCCGTCAGCCTCAGCTGGCACACGCTAAAATTGTCAGGAGAGGACTAACTTGTATGGGTAGCGAAAGGAGCGGCAAACATGCCCCTGCCCAGCTGAACCAAGAAATTCCCTTAGTGCCGACAGAGGCCAAGGGAAAGAAAGTCACGCAGTTTGACTGCAGACAGCTTGAGCTATACTATTAAAAACTATGAGGGGGGTAATTAAGGGAGTGGCGCATTCCGCCCATTCCCAGGCAAACCGCGTCCACTAAATCCTAACAGGGAATCAAAAAGCTGGCCGATCCGTCCGTTCCTGGGCGAATCGTGCCTAAAGCCCTCACTGCAGGCAGCTTCCAAGGCGAGAGAGCTGAATTCGGCTGTGCTGAGGGACGCAAACGCGCCCTAGCCCAGCCGGCTCTCTGGAAACTGCCGGGGAGCGCTGCCGTTGCCACCCCTTTTATAGGGCTGGCCGCCACGCCCCCAGCATCCCCGAGGCAGTGTCCGTGCCTTGGCACGGGGCCAGCAAAGCGTGCGGCAGCTAAACGGCTGCTGCATGTGCCTTTGCTATAAACAGAGATGAACACTGAATTCTAGAGTCAGATGTTGTTGTTGTTCAGTCGCACAGTCAATTCTGACCCTTTGCGACCCTATGGACCATTGCCCTCCAGACACATCTGTCCTCCACCATACTCTTCAACCCACCCAGCTCTGTGCCCACTGTGCCTACCGCACCATCTATCCATCCCATCTTTGGAGACCCCCTTCTTCTTTTGCCCTCTACCTTTCCTAGCATCAAGGCCTTCTCAAGTGAAACCTCCCTTCTGATTTGATGTCCAAAGTATTTCATCTTCCTCTTTACTATTTGACCTTCTAATGAGCAGTCAGGGTTGATTTCTTCTAAGCTTGACCTATTTGTTCTCTTTGCTGTCCAGAGGACTCTCAGAACTCTCCACCAGCACCACATCTCAAAGAAATCTATTCTTCTGCACTCAGCCTTCCTAATGGTACAGCTCTCACACCCATACATTACCACCAGGAATACCATTGCTTTGACTATGCAAATTTTTGTTTTTGAGGTGATGTCTCTACTTTTTGCCATGTTCCCCAGGTTTCTCATAGCTTGTCTCCCAAGAATCAGTCGCCTTTTTATTTCATGGCTGCAGTCACCATCTGCAGTGATCTTCGCTCCTAAGAAGGTAAAATCTGTCACTATTTCTACTTCTTCCCCATCTATTTTCCAGGTACTGATAGGGCCTGTTGCCATTATCTTGGTTCTCTTGATATTGAGTCTCAAGACAGCTTTTACACTCTCTCAACCCAATCAATAGAATCTTTAGGTCTTCCTCACTTTCTGCATTAGGGTGGTATCATCTGCATACCTCAAATTGTTGATATTCCAGCAATTTTGATCCCATATTGTGATTCCTCCATCCCTGCATTACGCATTATGTGCTCTGTGTATAGATTGAATAAGCAGGGTGATAAAATGCAACCTTGTCTTACCCCTTTTCCTATTCCAAATCACTCTGTCATTCCGTGTTCTGTCCTAACTGTTGCTTCTTGATTCATGTACAGATTTCTCATGAGGCATATGATGCATATGACTGGCTCTTGTGCAAAGGGGAAACACAGTGGGTCCAGGTCCAGCTGATTGGTACATGCCTACTGAGGGGCTTTACACAAATTCAATTCCCACAGAGCTTAGGTAGTTCAGTAGAGCAAACTTGATTCTCTGGTCTAGCAGACAGTCAGCTTGAAGTTTTCATCTCTTTGCTCTACCTTTCTTTTATGGTAGATTTTGTTTGACCCTGTGACTGTTTTATACAAAATTTTGGCTTAATCAGAACATTTTATTTTTCTACCCTGAGTCCTTGTGTTTTGTGGGTTAGTGGTTTTTTTGTTTCTGTGTATTCTCTTTTTCCTTTTATTGTCCCTTTCTTTTATTTTTATTTTTCAATAAAGTAAGTTTTTAACAAGCCAATTTTGAGTCATTGGGCACTCCGAGGTAACTAAATTCAGTCCTTGGCTCTTATGTTTAGAAAAAGACTTTGTGAACAATTTACTGCTCGGATCAACTACCAAGAAAATAGGGTCAGATGTAATCAGAACATTGCCAAAGAATTCATTCCTTTTCACGAGGGACACTCCAGCCAAGGAGTGGAGGTAAGGGCCTAGTGGAGAGATAGTCCCATGGCCAAGGCATGATGGCAGCTTGAAAACTAATCTGGATGCAGGAAACTGTGCAGCTATGGGGCCAGAATGGACCCTCCTTGCTGTTGAAATTGTTATACAAGCCTTTTATCATTTGCATTCTGTTTATCACCCTGTCACTTCATTACTATCTCGAATATGAGGGTACCTATCTAGTATTATAGCTGTCAGATCCTAATAGAGAATACTCTGCATCTTATTCATAGGGAGACCTGACTTCACATCCTACTGTCACTCACCCAGAGTGACTCAGAAGTCTATGTTTCATTGTTGACAATTATTTGTAATTGCATTGTTTCTCAAATAAATGTTATGCATCCCTTTAACAATTAAAAAGCAAAGTAATCACACTTGTATATCGCCCCATAGCACTTAGTGCACTCTCTGGGTGGTTCACAAGTTAATTAGCGTTTTGCCCACAACATTCAGGGTACTCCTTTTACTGTGCTTGGAAGGATAGACTGTTGAATCAACCTGAATCCCTGGTCAGGATCGAACTCACAACCTTTTGGATGCAGGACAGCAGTTTAACCACTGTGCCACCTGGGCTCCTACCTGGAGTAAGTTCCTTCTTAACCTTAATCAGTTTCCATCCTGGTTAATATAACTTCAGTGTGACAAACTGAATGTCAAGATGAGATCTCTCATTCTTGATATTTATTTAGTAAACAAAACAAAGCATTTTATTAAGTCTTATGATATAGGTGTAAGGTAAAGGTTGTCCTTGCTTGAAAGCCAGTTGTATCTGACTCTAGGGTTCAGTGCTCATCTCTGTTTACAGCCAAAGATACTGCGCTGTTTGCATTTGCAAATGTTTCCATGGACACGGAACACTGTTTACCTTCTCACCAAAGTAGTCCCTATTTATCTACTTGTAATTTCTTGCTTTTGAACTGCTAGATTGGCAGGAGCTGGGACAAAGACGGGAGCTCAATCTGTCATGCAGTACTCGGGAATTGAACTCCAACCTTCCAGTCATGGATTTCAGCATCTTAACCACTAAGCCACTGCAGTCCCTGGGTGTACATATGGTTTAAGAATCTAAAACTCCTCTACAAACCTTCATATGCTCATACAAGAGCATGGATAAAACAAAATAAAACAAACTGGGTGTTCAAGAGTGTAATATGATGTATCTTATAACATGATAAAGACTTAACCTTAAAAATGATCTGAAAACAATGTTTCAGAAGAGTTGTAACTCTGTCTGAAGTACTGAGCCTTTTTAGTTACAAGATATTTTGAACCCAAGTCAAATAAAATATATATCTTAAGAAAGCATACTTTGAAAATACATAATAGCACATCAATTGGAAAAGGATAAAGGGCAAAATCAGCATTAAGCTTAGCAGCAAATGGCCATGAATCTATCTATCTCCCCTTCCCAAATATCAATATATATGTTTTTATATCAGATTACAATAACTTATCAAATGATATTATACATAGGTGTTATTCCTGTTCCTTTGCTGTCGAATTGACATAGGCCATACCAGTCAAGTATCCTGTATTGGCTGGGATTTCCCATATTCCAGTGCTCATTCCTTCCCTTTCCTGCCGCCGTCCTGTATTTTAAGCGGCGGGGAAAGGGGTTACTGTGCATACATGCCCATCAGAGGCAGTGGTGCACATGCACAAAGGGGTTCTGCGCAGTTGTTGCTGTGCATGTGCACTCGGGCCGGAGCAGTTCCCATATTTTCCAGAGCTGTGCTTGACGGGTATGACATAGGCTCAACAGAGCAGACTTATATGGTTATCTTCTGATTACAGAATACAGTAATACCTCAGATAATGTGTGCACCGCACAGCATTAAAACTGAATAATGTCGGGAAATTTGAGGAAAACCTTTTCACCGTGCAACATTATGTTGTGTGATGCAAAGGTTTTCCTCAAATTTCCCGACATTGATCTCTGCCCCCAAAGCCCACAGGGGTTTGTGGCAGAGATTTCCAGAGGCCGTGGATTGGATGCTGTGATCTGTGGCTTGCTTTGGGGAAAGCGGGTGAGTGCGCTGGCATGACTTCCCCTAAATTAAGGTGCGGATGGGAGGCTTGGATCCATGTCTTTCTTTGGAGCAGAAGGCGTGGATCCTAGCCTCCGACCTGCGCCTTCCTTTGGGAGAAGTTGAGCTGACTTGCCCCAAAGGAAGGCGCGGATTCAAGCCTCCCATCTGCACCATCCTTTGGAGGAAGCTGGGCCAGCGTGCTTGCCTGATTTGCCCCAAAGGAAGGCATAGATCTAAGCCTCCCATACACACCTTCCTTTGGTGGAAGTCGGGCCAAGTTGCCCCAAAGGAAGGTGCGGATCCGAGCCTCCCATCCACACCTTCGTTTGGGGGAAGTCGGGCCAGCGTGCTCGCCCACTTTTCCCCAAAGCAAGCCCAGTTCCCCCCAAAGGCGGATCAGAGCCTCCAAATGCCGTCTTCCTTTGGGGGAAGGTGGTCGACCATGGTCGACCCCAGCTTCCCCCAAAGGAAACAGGCTTTTTAAACATTGTACAATAAATGTATCACACAACATTAAAAACCGCATAACATTGAAGATCATGGAACCAATCTTTAATGTTAATGCGGGGTATTACTGTACTTTATTTTCTCCTCACAGCTGTTCAGATTATGTCAAAATGTTGTATACATTCTCCTGGTCTTCCTTCCATGAGAAGAGAAGTTTACCTCTTGGCACTCACATGGCACCTGTACAGAAAAAACAAGTCTTGTTTTACAAGTCAAGGTCATACTCATGCCTTATCTTCTGACCAATAGTAATCCTTCTTGACTGACATTAACCACATTTTTCTCACCACTATCACCATTTGTATGCCTTTCCTCCCAATTTCTCTACTATTTGGCTTTCAGAGTTTGACAACTGGGTCAATGGTGTGTGAATGATGATTTCGAAAACATAATCTCTTCATTCCAGTTAGAGACCAGGATTTTTTAGAGCTTAACATCTCCTGATAAAACTGCAGGAAAATATTCTAGAGATATCAAAAAAGCATCTAGATTGGGTATCACATTTGGTCTACTATCTATAGTGCCATACACTGAGCTTTATAGCTGAGCTTTGAAACCAGGCAGCCACATAATAATTTTTTTAAAAAAAACAAGCTGTCATATTTTCTCATAGTAGTCACCATGGGGAAATTATATGATGGCTTCCATTCTAGGGTTTATTGTTGAGTAGGAAAACACCATGAGGATGCCTGTGCCAACTCTGTATGTGATGTTCTATCCATAAAACTTCTCAAGCTCTCTCACCTCAAATCTCTTGTGTTTAAAGACAAAACTCATTTAATTTCAACTGGTGAAGACCTGCTGATATAACCAACTGAAGTAAGATAGTAAATAACATTACTGGTCACTAACCTGCAGGTAAATGGAGTTTTAGCAGCATGGTAGCATACATAATGCACATAGAGTACAAATGACCGCCTTTGTTTATACTGACAATTGTTGCTTATACAATCCATTTTTTTCCTTAAGCTCATCTAGATATCTTTATACACAGAGTACAGAGCTGGGTGTTTTCAAAGATCCTAATTTACAATGCACCAGCCATTTCAAGTGAGAACAATGGTATGAGGTCTGTTTACCATGGCTGCATCTCCAAGTGCCTCTGTAGAGCTTAAAAGTCATGGTGCCATGACTGTGCAGCAAATCACATGCATCCTTCTCATACAAGTGTCATCGGGGCAACACAGAGTCTAACAACTGGTTGGGAAGACCTACATGACTAGCTACTTCATCGAATCAGCATGATACCAAGAAGTTGCAGAGAAACAATTTCCATTTTGCTACTCTCGTAACACATAAATCATATCACAGCTTGTCAACCATGTGCAAATAGCAGAATAGCATTCCTATTGAATATAAGATAATGTGGGAGTATCTGATTAACCAGGTGCAGTCCAAAAAAGCTTAAGCCAAATAAAATGTATGACACTTGAATGTGTCACAAGAGTCCTTGTTGTTTCTGTTTCATCAAACTAATGCAGGTGCTCCCACTCAGAAATTATGCAAGCTGTGTACAGTGTGGCAACCTAGCGTGGTTTAGTGGATAAAGTAACAGACGTGAACTTGGGAGACCTGGGTCTGAATCCCTCCTCAGTCAAAGAAACTCCTTGGGGGATTGGAGTGGAACTGGTAAAACTACTTCTTAAATATTTCACTTACTTTGAAAGCACTAATAGAGTCGCTGTCAGTACCTGCTTCACATCACATAATAACAATGTACTGTACATGGCAGTTTCATTTTTTCTAACAGATATTCTGAGATAAAAGGTACCAACCTTAGAAATTACTTGTGCATTATCAGTAGTAGATTGAAAAAACTGTGGCCACTTCTATACCCACATGTCTTAGTAGGGGTGGGTGGGTTTACACTTTTGCACTGCAAGTTGCCATTCTAAAATTATCTTTGAAATAATTATAACAATTAGAATCATAGTATTTATTCCTAATAGAGTTTTATTAAATGCTGTTTTTCACAGGAGCCTGCCTCACAACAAAAATTCAGTTTTGAATAGGCAAAGCAGCTAGAAGATCAAAATACATTCACAAAAGCTATTTTGAATTAATAGTTTGGGGTGGCAACATGCATTTGGATGAGAAATTGCACATAACATTCTTCATGCTAGTATCACACACAGTGATAATAATTTTTAAAAAACCAAAAAGACACCCATCATTTTGCATCTGTCAACCTGCTTGCATTA
Source organism: Bradypodion pumilum (assembly GCA_035047305.1). Lineage (NCBI taxonomy): Eukaryota > Metazoa > Chordata > Lepidosauria > Squamata > Chamaeleonidae > Bradypodion > Bradypodion pumilum. Next base: position 75,489,535 of record JAWDJD010000002.1, on the reverse strand, counting down.
TATTTGTGCTCCATCCCCATCAGGACATAATTTGCGTCCTTTTTTAGTCTGGAGGATGTTAGGATTTATTTGTCACAGGGAATGCATGCAATTAGTCTTGAGCATCTGCCAGCCATTAAGCGCTCCAGTGGCCAGCATTCTCTCAAAGCTTCCAGCTACAGTTGCTGGGTTCACTAATCACTTGATATCGTCTGACTGCAGCAGTCTGCAAATGGAAGATGTTTGTAAACATTAGAAAGTTGGTTTTCTATTAACATTATTTAAACAAATTCAGCCTGGTCAAAATGTGAAATCCAAATCAAGTAGAACTTGCTGCATGGTCTTTGTTCTCTTATGATTTGAAACATAGCCAATGATTTTAATATATTTCAACAATTCCCCCTTCCATAAGAAATCTAGCTGATCATAGCTTTGGTTCAACTGTGGAAGGGGAAGGAAAAAAGTCAGTGTGTTTTTCATTTCTAAATGTGACTGTCTATAATTGCAGTGCTTTCATTACTGCCAGTTCGAGATCTCATTTCATCAACTATTGACATCAGCTTACAGTTTGGCTCAGCTTCGCTTCTGTTGTCAAAGCTATTGCTAATGCAGCACCATTCCTGCCACTTATCAATAAACAAGATCCTTAAACCATGAAAGCCATCCTTACAGCATGTAGCTCTTTGGTCTCCAAAGTAGGGACTTCTCTGGAGTAATAATGGATAGCAATAGCAATTACACTTATATACCTCCTGATAGCACTTAGTGCACTCTCTGGGCAGATCACAAGGTAATTAGTATTTTGCCCCCAACATATTGGGTTCTCATTTTACTGATCACAGAAGGATGGAAGGCTGAGTCAACCTTGTTGCCATCAGGATCGAGCTCACAACATCAGCAGCAGTTTGGGCTGTAGTACAGCAGTTTAACCACTGCACCACCAAGGCTCAGACAAATCCCTTCAGCCAATGAATGAAATCTGCTTCAAAATCCTTTCAGTTCATTCCCACCCAATCCACATGGAAATAATCTACATGTGTTCTATACTCTATCCATGGGATTCTGTATTTTGATTTACTGCTATGTTCACAACTGGAAGGGCAACAGTTCAAGACCTGAGTATTGCACAATTGAGTGAACTCCCATCACTGTCCCAGCTTCAGTCAATGAATGAAATCTGCTTCAAAATCCTTCCTGTTTATTCCCACCCATTCCACAGGGATATAATCTAAATGTGTTCTATACTGTATTCATGGAATTCTGTACAGTAAAACCTCACACAAAGAGCACCTCGCTTAGAGACTAACTTGCTCAAAGAATAGAATTTTCTCTGAATGGTTGCTTCGCTTAACAACTAAAACCAACCAAAAACTCAACAACTAAATTGGGGTTTGCAATTCCCCCACCCACACCAGAAGTCATGATTGGTCACTTACAATGGTGTTTTGCTTAAAGAGCAAATTTGCTTAAAGAGCAATCCAGTGGAACACATTATGCTCTTTAAGCAAGGTATCACTATATTATGATTTACTGCTTTGTTCACAACTGGAAGGTCAGCAGGTCAGCGGTTTGAGACCTGAGTGCTTCATGATGGAGTGAGCTCCCATCTCTGTCCCAGCTCCTGCAGTTAAAAATCAAGAAATAGCAAGTAGATAAATAGGTACCACTTCTGTGAGAAGGTAAATAGCATTCTGTCCACTCCAGCATCTAGTCATGTCTATAACATGATCACTGAACAAACACAGACAACACTGCCTCTTTAGCTATAAACGGAGATGAGCACCAGACCATAGAGTTGGATATGACTGGCTTTCGAGCAAAGGTGACCTTTACCATTACCTCAATAAATATAGAATGTGCCAAAATTGTTTTATGCAGCTAATGATCTTCCTGGTTGTTGCTTACCTGCTTCTTTATAGCATGTATTATTATGAAAGGAGAAAGGATTTGCACCAGGTTTTTTTTTGTTTTTTGCTCTATTCAGCCTTTAACTTTCAATTTTAACTCTATGAAGTGGGATCAGACTTACCAATAGACAGTCAATTCAGGCAACTGCTTTTAGATGCCGTTAAAGGATTGTCATTAAAGGAAAACATATAAATGCTGTTGCTGTACAACAAATCTCTTAAAATATACCTCAGTATAATCTAGAATATGTTCAATAGTCCACCATTGTATTACAGTATGAATCTGCTTTGTGGACTATTGAATTCTTCCAAGGGAACAAACCAACAATCCCAAACTTCATGGTTTTAAGAAAGCTTACCAAATGTAGCTTATGACTGCAGCAGCCCCCCACAATTTTAGGATGGAGTGCCCCCTGGTCTACAGGTCATCCCAACTTGAATATGTGGGCTTGATTCTTCAGACAGGCAAGCAATCAAGCAAAGAGTAATAGAATATTCTGGGGGAAAGTAGCAGGCATCCAATGTTCAACAAATACCTGGACTTCATTCCAATATGACTCTATTATTGTATCTGGATTGGTTTCAATCTGCTATAAAACAATTCTGTTATCTCATCAAGTCATTTATAGTGACAGGATTCATCAAACCTACACCAGTTGAGAAAATATACCCTCTTGTGGGTATCACTCCACCTAAGATCAGAAGAAATGTAGCAGCTGATGCTGAGAGAATTAATAAAGAGAATGACCCTCAACATTCCCTAAATGGACATGAGCCTCAAGTCTACCAGCTCAGCTCCAGGAAGAGCTTTATGGCAAGAACAAACATTCTTGAGGGTACACAAGAGCAAAACCAAATTAAAAGATGGAGGGAGAAGCTCGCTGGACAAGGAAGATCATTAAAGCAGGATACATTATAGCTGAGGAGCTCAACCTCTGGTACATCACGTGGAGGACTCTGAGTAGGCTGAAGGTTGGAGTGCCTATATGCAAGACCAACATGCTCAAGTGGGAGCTACTGGTGGACAACAACACATGGTGTGAATATGGAGAGATACAGAATCCGGCTCATTTACTGGTCTGATGATTACTGCTAGAAACATGCACCACAGAGGACTTAAGTTTGGCCAATGACAAAGCCACGAAAGTGGCTTCATTTCGGCAGTCTGGGGTTTGATCGGGACATGAAAGAAAAAGAAAAACAAGTACTTGCCCTTAAAGTCTGGAATGAATTAGGATAGTTGAAACAATTTTATGTGGGTGTTATTTTCTTTAAAAAAAAATAGTTCTAGATTTTCATTTTACGAGTGCTGAAAACATTAACTTGCATAACAAAAAAGAACATTTAGAAGCCTACAGCACTGCAGTACTAGGTGGAAGTCTAAGTCATTGAGGCTTCCACACCTAAAGAGACTTTTCTTCTACAAGAAAGGAGAATACATCCTAACATTTAGTTAACTGTGTTCACTTTCGTACAACACTGTCAAGGGAAAAAATAGGGGGGAAATTGCAAATGCTAATACCAAAAAAGAAAGCTATTACTTCTTCTGCTATATTTCATTATGGGCGACAATATATTACCTAAAGGTCATGGAACAGATCAAATGCTTCCTCTCAAACTTCCTGAAAAATGAAAATGAGGCTTTTGGGAAACCAAGTCAAACGCTCTCTGTTGCCATTCAATCACAGTTATGTATATAACAAAACACTTTGCAGAATGGCAAGATGAATAATTTAGTATTAAATATTCATTAGCTGCACAAATTAACAAAATACCTTTGTTCTTACTTTTCATTGGCAATTTAATTTAAAAAAAAACACAATTTCTACATTGATATTTGTCTAGAAAGGTGAAACAGCACTTTCTCATTAGCTCAAGAGGAATTCACATCGAAGCTCCTTCTCATAATATCTCCATCCTGCTGAGACAGATGCATAAGTAAAATTATTCATTGAAATAGTCAGGAAATTACTGTCAGAAATGCATTTGCACAGCAAAAGTGAAATTTCTCACAGGCACAGCCAGCTAGCTGGAGTCCCTGCTTCCATAATATAATTGCAAAAGGGGTGGGGTGAAGAGTATGCCTGTAAATTAAAACCAAAGCAATAGCTTACATTTGTGAATTGATGGTATCTTAATCTGACCTTCTGATATTCTGTGGTAATAAACCGAAAGAATCTCAACTTTCAGACTCTGTAGTCCTAATTAGCCTACTGCAAATCTAAGAGTAGCATTCTGCTTCACAGGTTTTTGTCCAGCTCTTCTTGGGTTAACATTAAAAAGGCTTTATCATACCAGGAAGGTCTATGCTACCAGCCTTACATATCATTGTGCTGCCAGTTTCTATAAGGTCTGACTTTGGCCTCAGATTTTTAAAAAAATCAACAACCAAAATACAAAAATTGATACAAACATTTGGAAGTCTAACAAAATTACATTTATGTGTGACAATCTGGCAGCACTTCCTCAGCTTTGAAGCAAATAGTTAAAAGTAGCATAACTGTAACTAGTTACTGTACCTTTGGGCAACATATAATGTTACTAGTAGTTACAACATTACCTTTGTACCTTTAAATAGCACTGAAGTTACTTTCAAAAGTTAATTGTAAGTCATTTTAAGGAATTTTTAGAGGCTCTTTGAGAAATGTTTTATGCTATTGAGAAATAGTTTTATGCTATTGTCATATTAATCTTAAATGGAAATGGAAGTAGTCTTTGTTTTCGTCTTTTTAAAATTGAACATTTCCAAGGTCTGATATCAAAATAGTCTAATGCAGATTATTTCTCTGTATTTTCAGACAGCTTGCAAACAGCAAAGATTAATAATGTGTGATGTAATGAATTAATTGCACACTCAGAGCAACAATGAACAACCTTGGCAACCTTACTGCTAGGAAACAGTAAGTAACATATGTCATGAGAATTCAAGGAATGTTACAATTTCTTTGAATTACTTTTTTATATATATTTAGTTACACTGCTTGTTTGTAGGTTGAGAATCCCTTGTTTAGGGGTTGCGGAGCATCATGGCGGACTGACCGGTATCGTTTTCCGTTTGTTCTGAAGGGAGAGCCGCTTAAAAGCGGGAAAGGAGGTATTTTGGAGTTGCGTTTTGGGCTCAAAAGTATATTAAACGGAGTGTGAGATCAATATCTTCGGCCAGGTTAATTTGGAGGGTAAAATATAGAGAGGTTGCCGAGAAATCAAAGATCTTTTGGCTGGGGACAAGTTGTTATTCTTTCTCTGCAAGAGCTTGGGGCGTGCTTCCTCTCAGGCTCGAAAGGTTTCGAGAATGAAAAGACTGACTGACTGAGTTTACCGGTCTTTGCAGTTTTGGGATACAAAACTATTTGAAAAAGAAAGGAAGAAAGGAGAATTAAGAACTTTCTCTTTAAGCCTTAAGTTTTGGAATATTGAATACTGAATACTGAAACTTTGGAGATTAAAAGTCGGACAGTGGGATTTAACAAGAGGACTTAAACAAACACTCAACTTCGCAGATTCTCATGCTCAAGGAGAGACTGAGGTAACTCGGGGCTGTCTCTGCAGGGGAGCGAGGTATGAGTGTGGAACTAAGAAGACTTGCTAATCACTTAGTCTTTGTTATTTAATTGCGGAACTAAGAAGCTGATGTTGAAACAATCCCACGCCCAGGTTGTTTGAGCAGCCTGTTTGAAATGTGCCAGCAATCTAAGAGATACTTCGAGACCGAAAGGCTGGAAGACCTCTATCTTCAGGGAATATAAACAATTAAACATACAGCGAAACCTGGGGTTTAAGAGGTTTAAAGAGGAATGAAAGAAATATAAGAAACTGAGAGGAACGGAAAGTACAGTAGATAAAAGCGGGGCACAGACACTGAGTGGAGCAAGGTGAGGGATCCCGGAGCTCCAAAAGAGACTGAGGCTAACAGAACCAACAGAATTAAAATATTACAGTAAAAGACTCTCTTTTTGCTGGATTACAAGGACGGGACTGTGGCTATGAGAAGGCAGTAAAGAAACAGTGAATATTGGATTATCGGACTATTGGATTCCCAGCGGTTTATGGACACTAATTAGCTAATAAAAAGGTTTTTCATTGTGTGTCCAGTTAAAATTCGGACTGTTACAGGATTGTGTACTCTGCAAGCAGAAGCAGAAAGCAGAAGGATAGAGGACTACAGAGGGATACAGCATTGCTAAAAGGAGCATAGGGTTGCAACGCTCCAAGGACTCAGAGACTCACCAGCTGGGAATTTAATTTGCATATCTCCCCTTATCTTGGTTTTGGAACACCTGGGGTTTTTTCTTTCTTTCTTTGGAAAGAGGGGATTTAAGAAAGAGGAATTGAACGGCTCTCTTAAAGCAGTATTTGATTGTTCTCCATTTAAACTTTGAATTTATTATTCTCTATTGGTATATAATCAGATATATTCTACTTTTTTTCTACACTTATTATATTATAAGTATATTAATGCACTAATGAACTGTTAATTTAGGATCCTGTGGTTAAAAGGCAGCAGTTTAATGAGCAAAAAAATTGATAATTTTGAACAGGATTTAAAGTGGGTGAGAACAGATAGATTGGAGAGAAGAGAACAGGAGGGTAGGAGAAGAAAATCGTTGCAGGAAGAACTTATTGAGATCCAAGAACTAGAAGAGCTGAGGAAGAAAGTAGCTGAAAGGAGGTTAAAGATTAAACAACAAGAAGCCTTAGATCAGGAAGAGAAAGAAAAACAAATAGAAGTGGGGGGTCAAGAGATTCTGATAGGAGAGGAGTCAAGAAGACAGATGGCTACCAAAAAAAAGGGGTTTGACAAGGGGAGGGTTAAAGAGGTAGAAGAGGAGCAGGTTGGTGATAGAGGCCCAAGCCCAGATTTAAATGATTTAAGAGGAGACCTGGAGCTTAGGTTTGATAAATTAGAGGAAGAACTTCAAGCTAAACTACAAACATTAGAAGATCAGCGAGCAAAAGATAATCAGAAATTTCAAAAAGAAATAAAAGAAAGTATCACACAAGCATTTAAGAACACCAAGAAAGAGTGTACCAATTTATTGAAAGAAATAGATGAATTGAAGGAGGGGATGAATGCTATTGGGAAAGAAGTTTGGGAAATGAAACATGAGTTAAGAGAGGTCAAGGAGCAGGCACAGTTAAAAGAGGAGAAACAGAAAAAATATGATAAAAGGTTGGAAAGAATGGAAGATCAGGAGAGAAGGTGCAACGTGGTTATTAGGAATATACCAGAACGGAACCCGGATAACTTGAGACAAAGATTGGCAGAATGGATTAACGCAATGGGAATGGGGGAGGAAATTGAATTGGAGGATATAGACAGTGTGTACAGACTAGGAAAAAAAAGGAGCCAAGAAAGACCTAGAAATGTTTTTTTAAGATTTGGAAATCTAGGACAAAAGTTAAGGATAATGAAATATGTTAACTCCTCGGGGGATGATGCTTTAAAAATGGAGGGGGCACAGCTAGAAATATATAAAGATATTTCGTTAGAAGAACGCATTTGGAGACTACAAATTAAGCCAATCACAAAAAAATTGCGTGAGAAAAACATACAATATAAATGGAGACCACATAAACAATTAATTTTTACAGTGAAGGGGAAGAATTATTGGATTAGGGAAGAATCTGATGTCTTAGAAATTTTGATGGAAGCTAAGATTATAGAAAAAGGGTCTACAGAATGGAAGCAACTTAAAGATGGCTTAATAAATGTGGGAGTAACGCCCATGTTAGAACGGGAAGAGGAGGAAGTTGAAGGAGCAGAAGGAGGGAAAGACTAGGTCATTAAAGGATAAAAAGAGAGAATCTACTGCATGGAATAAATTATGACAAATTAAGATAACCATTTGTAATAAGAAATAAATAATGAACAAGAAACGGATGTTAAGTATTAAGGTCCACTCGCCAACCGCAACCCCCCCCTCCCCTCTTTGGTTTTCAAAGGTTACTTTAGTAGAAAGTGGGGAGGGCAGAGTTTTTTTCCCCCTGTTTTTCCCTCTTTCTTATTTGTTTGATTGTTGGTTTGTTTAAGCTTTGCTATTTTTGTATATTTTCTTCTTCTTAAGATAATTGTATATTATTTAATTTAAGATGCGCTGGAGGAGGGAGAGTATAACTTGTTGTGGGTTGAGGTATTGGTTCACATATTATGGGGAATTCTGCAGTAACAGTAGAGAAAGCACTAAATATGTATACTTAAAAAGTTAAAAATTATCTCATGGAATGTCAGGGGCCTAGGGAACCAAATTAAGAGGAAACGTGTGGAAGGAGTTCTGAGAAGGGAAAAAGCGGATATCATTTTTCTCCAGGAGACACATCAGAAAAGCGAAAATAAGAATAATATTTATGTAAAAGGGATGGAAATATATGAGAAAAGCCTAGGCTCAAGTAATTCAAGAGGGGTTGCTATATTAATATCGAATAAACTAGATTTTTCAATGAGCAAGAACATTAAAGATAAGGAGGGAAGGTTTCAGCTAATAAAAGGTAAAATAGAGGAGGAAGAGTATACATTTGTCAACGTATACTCACCAAACAAGAATCAAGGGGTCTTTCTAGATAAAATTCTACCCATTATAAAAAAAGAAAGATCAGTAAATTTAATTATAGGGGGAGATTTTAACTTAATCAGGTCAGGATTAGATACAACAAATAATTTTAGAAAGACTCAAGATAAATTGATTGACAAATGGATAGGGAAATTAGGATTACAGGATGCGATGAGAATGTTGGCAGGTAAAAAAAATATATTTACCTTTTGCTCCTTAAAACATAGATCTTATTCTCGCTTGGATTATTTCTTTGTGTCAGAAAATATGCTTACGAATTTAGAAAACTTTAATTATGGCAATTTTAATATCTCAGATCACACATTTATTTCGATAGAGATGCGGCTGAATATCAGTACCTATCAAAATAAGGTATGGAGGATGGATACTAAACTATTAAAAAATGAAGAGATAAAAAAAGATTAATAAATAAATGGATAAAGAACTGGGAAGATAATGATACGGGTGAGGTGGAATTACATATCCTTTGGGACGCAATGAAAGCGGTTATTAGAGGTGACTATATACAAGAGAAAGCAATATTTGAAAAAAAATGAAAAGTCAAGTAATTAAAAGAGATAAAGACATAAAAGAACTAGAAAGGAGGCACGCAGCTACAGGAAGTATCTCAATTTGGAATAAATTACAGGCATTAAAAAAGGAAACAATTGCAGCAGAAGTTGAAAAGGTTAGGGTAGATTTGGCATATTTAAAAAGAAATGATTTTGAATTCAATAATAAAGATATGAAAAATTTAGCAAAAAAAGTAAGACAAAAAAAAAGTAAGGGATATATAGAGGCTCTAATTAATAAAGAAGGTATAAGGCAGTATAAATTGGAAAATAAATTATCAGTAGCAGAAGAATTCTATACAAAATTATATACAGAACATAGAATTGATGATAATGTACTTCAAGCATATTTGAATAGAAATTTGACATACCAATTAAAGGAAGAACATGTAAATATAATGGAACAAGATATTAAAGACAAGGAGATTGAAGAGGTAATTAACAACTTAAAAAAGGATAAAACGCCAGGAGAGGATGGTATTCCTTCGGAATTTTATAAGGAATGCCGAGAGGTATTAATTCCCAAGTTAAAAAATTTATATAATTATATATTGGAAGGGGGGGAGATCCCCAAGTCTTGGAGTAATTCGATAATGGCTCTAATTCCTAAACCTGGAAAGGATAAAGAGAATATAGAAGCATATAGACCAATATCATTATTAAATCAGGATGCAAAAATTTTTACTTCAATAATTAACAATCGGCTTAATAAATTCATAGACACTTATATTGGAGAAGACCAAGTAGGATTTGTTAAAGGAAGACAAATGGATAAATTAATAAACCGGTTAATTAATATTATTGATAAATTAAAAAATAATAAACAAAAAGTATGTATAGTGGCATTAGACATATATAAAGCATTTGACTCAATTCAATGGAAAACAATAAAAGGAATATGTGAGAAATTGCAATTCGGCCCTAAATTTAATCATGTGATAGGACAATTGTATAAAGAAAGCAAATCTAAAATTAAAATGAATAATTGTCTGGGGAAAGAAATTGATATAAACGCGGGGACAAGACAAGGATGTCCACTGTCCCCATGTTTATTTATATTGGCAATGGAACTGCTAGCAAATGATATAAGGCAAAATGAGAAATTAGTAGGAATAGAAAATAAAAAAATAAGTCTATTTGCGGATGATACTTTATTAGTTGTAAAAGATCCTTTAAATAATTTAAATAAAATACAAGAACATTTAAGAGCCTTTGAAGAAGTAACAGGATTAAAAATTAATTGGACGAAAACTGAGGCTATCACATGCAATTTAACCCAGGAGGAAAAGAAAAAAATTGGAGATAGATTTAGTATTACAATAAGAGATGAATTGAAATATTTGGGAATATTTGTGACGAACGATCCAAAAGATCTATATAATATTAACTTCAATAAGTTAAGAAATAAATTGAAACCATTACTAGAACAGATAAAACGAGCAAAGACTTCATGGTTTGGAAGGATTAATATTTGTAAAATGAAAGTTATACCCAAATTGAATTTTCTGTTTGAAAATTTACCGATTAAAATTAAAGAGTCAGAAATAAATAAATGGCAAAAATTGATAAATGGAATTTGCAATAATAATAAAAGAGCAAGAATTAGTAAAGGATTATGGTACATGAAAAATAAACAGGGAGGATTAAACATTCCAAACATTAAAGCGTATTTTCAAGCCTTTCATATAAAGAAATTAATTAAATTATTAATTCAGCAAAATGAGGTAATAGGTGAAGGGGATCAAGAAGAATTTAAAAAATTAAAAGGTGAAACATTTCTTGCACAAGTAAATAATAAAACAGAGATTAACTGCTTTTCTATAAAGAATATTTATAACGTATGGAAAGGGGTTAAGAGGAAATTGGCACCAGACATTTCCCCAATTTTAGAAATTTTAGATTTCCAGAGTTGCCCATTATTATCCTCACAAAAAATAAGACCTATTCTATTGCAAGAAAAAGTGTTGTTAATAACAGAATGGATTAAAAATTGCAATACATATCAGAAAAGGAAGGAGGTATATAATAAATTAAAATTAAATTGGCTACAAGAATTGGGGATGGAGAAATGGGACAAATCGATAAGGTGGATTATAGGAGTACCTAGGGCAAAGACGCCATTTGAAGAATTGGTCTTGGAAATAAGGAAAGGGAAGATAAGATTTCAGGGGTTAGTAGGTAAACTGTACCAAATGCTTATCCCAGGGGAAGGATCACACTATACACTTAAACGAATTTGGGAGGAAGATTTAAATATTAAAATTGAAGAAGAAGAGTGGAGGAAAAAGTGGGGAAACAGAATAACAAAAACTATGTCAATCAAGGAAAAGGAGCATGTTTGCAAGGTACTTTGGAGGTGGTACCTTACCCCAATCAGACTCAAGCAAATTGATATTAATAAATCTGAATTGTGTTGGAGATGCAATGAACAAAAGGGGACATATTTGCATCTGTGGTGGTTTTGTAAGAAAACAAATACATTTTGGAAAGTGATAGAGAAGGAGATAAACGAGATTCTTGGCATAACAATGATTCTAGAACCCAAACTAGCTATATTAGGAGAAATAGGAAAAATGAGATTAAGTGAGGGTAATAAAGAATTAATTTTGACATTGTTGCTGGTTGCTAGACAGCTGATAGCCCAAGAATGGAAGGGTAACGAAAATCTAAATAAGAATAGGTGGTATAAAGAGGTTTGGCAACTAGCACTAAATGAAAAATTAACTAGCCAAATTAGGTTAAAACAGGGTTTTAAAATCAAAATACAATTTTGGGAAATATGGAAACCTTTCATACAGCACGCATTAACAAGTGAAGAAGGAAGTAAGCCTGGCCCTGACATGATTCAATTTTGGAAGATTTAAGTATATTGTGCCAATTGAAATTGCTGCAGAATAGGGTTTTGCACGGATTAAAAGTTGAAAGAATGAAAGAGTGAACAAGATATTGATATATTGTTGTTATTCCTTTCTCTTTTCTTGGTGTTTTTTCCCCTTTATTGTTAGTTTTAAGTATTTATATGTTTATGTTTGTTTGTATTTTATGATTATTAATTAAAAAAAAAAAAAAGAATCCCTTGTTTAAAGCGAGAGTGCAATATTTCTCAGTGAATGCCATTCACGTTCCAGAGAGACACGTCACTAAGTTACTGCCCTAGAGGACAGATGTCAGTTAAAGATTCAGGGCATGCAGGTAATCCCAGGTTCATTGTTGGTCATTAACCCTTTAAGAGTTGGGAGGGAGGAAGCCCAGGATGGGAATACTTCACCCTGTCCAGAAGCTTTTGCCATGACTCTTAACCCAGACCTAAGGGGAAAGGTAAAAGGACAGACATAGTGTCCTGGGACCCCCACCAGGAGAAGAACACCTGTGGGGAAAAACACCATTGTTTATGGAAAAACACCTGTGAGGGTACATCATTCTCACATACAGTAATTGTCATTCTTAAGGGAGGGAGAAGAGTGCCAAAATGGTATAAAATCCCTAGAGTTTAGACAGTTAGAGAACCATCAGAAGACCATCTTCAAGATCAGTGAAGTGCTTATCTCTTTGAACATCTGATAAGGAGACCAGATGGAAACTTTGAGATGGAGATGTGGGCTGGTGAGTCAACACTTAGCTGATATTTTGCATTCAGATGGACTTAATCTCTGAGAGTTTAGAGATGAAATTCTCAAGACAAGTTAGATCTTTGTTATTTTTCTAAGTTTAAAGTTAGAATAGTTTAGGAACCCAAGATGGGGTATTTTGTTGCTTTCTTGGGGAAAGTGGTTATAGAACTTTTAATTAATCTGTTAGCTTGTTTTGCTGTATGGATTGTTTCATCGCTTCTACAATAAATCTTTAAAACTACACCATGCCTCGTCTTTGGAGAAGAGAGGATTGTTGGGGACTATTTTGCCAGCCAAGATATCAACTTCCTGGATAGCCAAGGTTTGGCTACAATTCGAGGATGGGTGAGAGGGGTCAGGAAAGGAGTGCATCTTCAAAGAGGCTTGATCTCATGGGATTGAGATAGAGTCACTAGGAGAACAAGGTGGGAGTCTCGCACTCATCTCTGAGACAGACCTAGGAACAATAACTTGCCTGTGCATGCCATAGACATTTCATAAAGGCAGTTCTCATGGTCATATTGTGCTCAATCTTTGAAGCAGGAGGGGTTCAAAAGGAACTGTTATCTTCTTCCTCCCTGCCTTTGACCCGTGCAGAGACAGAGACGTCCCCTCTCCTCTGGGTCTCCCGACAACATATTAGCTGAAACCCTGTTGCTACATATGTCCCCAGTGGCTTTTTTTAAAAAAAATTAGACATTTCCAACTTCTCTTCTGAGGCTCCTTTTTAATTGCTTTCACTGGTGGAAACTTGGGGAATCCATTGGACTAGAGGGGAAGCCTTCAGTTATGACAAATTTCTGCTGCTGGTAAAGTCATCCTGGTGCTGGTGATTTTCAGTAATTCAAGATTTCCCTGTTCTATCCTACAACTTCAACAGGTGCCTGATAATGAAAGGGTTTGCCTTGGAGACTATGGAGCTTTGGGAGGGATGTAAAACAGTATAAGCTATGGCAACAGGATATTAGTCTCTGACTTCCTTGTAAAAAAATGATCTGTTCACATATCGTGACCATATTTTTTCCACCAACAATGGCTGACCTTAAAAGGTGAAAGGCTACCGGCAATAGTCACAGTCTAGTGTGCCTCCCCATTTATATGTATGGGTTTTTAAAAATGTGCCACAAATGTGCAGTACTGTAGCTGACTTGCACAGTGGCTTAAAGACTACATTCATTTACATTGATCTTTAGTGTAATAGATATTGTAAACAACCATTTCCCTTCCAGCCCTAATGATTTTAGAAGCCTGAAAACAAAATAGAAGGGACATCTTATTGTTCAGACAGTTCCGTGGTCATGCAGCAGCTCACTCTATCATGCAGCACTTGGGTTTTGAACTGCTGACCTGCCTACCTTCCATTCATTAATTTCAGCTTCTTAACCACTAAGCCACCAAAGACCTTGAAAGCTATGATAAAGGTAAAGGTCTCCCTTGCTCGAAAGCCAGTTGTATCTGACTCCAATGTGTGGTGCTCAGCTCTATTAATAGCCAAAGAGAACATCTGTCAATCCCACCAGAGCAGACCGGAGAGGCTCTCTCATTGTGTCATCTGCTAGGGAGGCTCATCTCTCTAGCACTAGAAAGAGGACCTTCTCTGTGTATGCTCTGGCCCTTTGAAACCTCCTGCCAATTGAGCTGCATCTCCAGACGGAGATGCTGTCCTTCAGGAAAGGGCTAAAACCCTGGCTGGCAAATCAGGTGACCCCTGATGGGATGACCCCTGCCTGCTGGCTGATTTAGTAAGAACACTCTTTCCCTCTTTTAATCTCTTTTAATCTGTAGGGGTCAGAGTAATTTTTGGTGGCAGTTTTAATGGAGTTTTTAATTGGTTTTTAAAATGTGATTGGTTTATATTTTCTGTGAGCTGCCCGCCCCGAGTCTTCGGAGTTGGGTGGCAATAGAAATCAGAAAAATAAATAAATAATAAAGAGCCATTGCTATCTGCATCTGCAGATGTTTCTGTGGTCATGTGGCAGCAATGACTAGAAAGCGGAATGCACGGAATGCTGTTACCTTCCTACTGAAACAGTACCTCTTTATCTACTTGCAATTGCTTGCTTTCTAAATGCTAGCTTGGCAAAAGCTGGGACAGAGTTGGGAGCTCACTCTGTCATGGAGCACCCAAGCCTCGAACTGCTGACCTGACAACCTTCCAATCACATTTCTGACAGCATAACCCCTTAAGGCTAAAATGTAAGACCAAAGATTAAGATCACCACCTTTAACAAAAAGTAATGGAAAAATAACTTGGAGAGTCACTTCATCTGCTAAGGGTACAGGGATTCAGAAAATGAAATCCCCCCCATATTCATCCTAGACCCATGATGGTGAACCTTGGCACTCAAGGTGTTCCTGGACTTCAATTCCCAGAAGCCCAAGTCTCAATGAATCCACAAAAATGAGTTTACTGCATATCCACATCTGATCTTGGACTTCAATTCTCAGAAGCCCAAGTCACTCTGAATCCACACAAATGGGTTTGCTGTGACATGCCCAGTAAACCCATTTGTGTGGATTCACAGAGACTTGGGCTTTGGGGAACTGAAGTCCAAGAACACCTGGAGTGCCAAGGTTCACCATCACTGATCTAGACTATCATTTTAAATTCTTAAAATATTTGTTCCTATTAATGCAGTGCTTTTCTAGATAAACAAAGCAAAGCAAAAAAATGACCCTTATATACTGCCCCATAGCACTTAGCACACTCTCTGGGCGATTCACAAGTTAATTAGCATTTTGCCCCCAACAAGCTGGATAATCATTTTACTGACCTCAGAAGGATGGCTCAGCCAACCTTGGTTGCAGGGCAGCAGTTTAACCACCAGGGCTCTTACTATCAAGATACATTGATGGCATTATGTGCCCCATGGAGGTTAGTTGCATTGCTGTCTCACTATGACACTGAATGTTTAACAGAAAAATGGAAAATTCTCCACAGCCCACTGAAGAATGACTGTGGAAAAAGGCAAGGAAGAAGACAGGAAAGGGAGGGTCAGTAACTGAAAAGGGGACAAAATAGAGCAATCCAAAGACCAATGTGGACACTTCTCATGGGAGGAAAAACTAGATTAGTGTGGATAGAAGGATTCCTCGAGTGAGAGATACAATAGATCACACTATAGACAAGACCCTTTTAAGCATGACTGGATGGCTCCAAATCAGCCAGTGTGGACAGACCTTTTCTCTGTAGATTCTAAAGGCCCTGTAAGATCTTTTAATAGCCATGACTTGTTGGCCACATAATTCCTATTATGCTTCTACAAGCAGTAAGATTGTGTACCAGAAGTTTTTATGCGGGCTTCAGAAATAATGAAAAGTCTTATTGGGAAAGTGTCATGTACGTACAGTTTGTCATGCCTGTTGTTTCTAATCTCATTTGTACAAGTAAAAGCAAACAGCACTAATGATGGAGGCCATCCACCTTCTTTTTGCTAAACCATAATATTCATCAATACAAGCCAAGACTGACATGCAGACCCAGGCTGTTTTTAATCACAAGTATACAGAAAATAATTGAAAGAGAATAAACAAGAAAGCTGCATGGCTATTTATGAAGAGCAACCCTTTGTAAATTTGATTTCAGACAAGAAAGACCTAATAAAATGGGAATATCACAATCGTGGCTAAAACCAAGGGTGTGAATTATTTTGATTCCAGACACTTCTGTACCTTACAAGAAGATTTATACTTTTTTAAAAATTAGATGAGTTTCCAGACTATTTAGAATATGAACATTTTCATCGTATTTCTTGTTTCTTTCCTCATCAGCAAGCTCTGCTCACAACATTACAGTTCATTATAGGACTGCAAATTGATTTCCTATGTCATGCTGTTATTAATAAGATTAGTTTTCAAAATAATTTAATTTTGCTCCACAAAGGTATTTCAAATGGCTTTTAGAGAAAGCTTTTAGAGAACGCTGGAAAAGGAAAGGGGGAAAAAAAGACATAGGGCAGCACCAAGATCTTTTGGAATGGAGATTTACCATGCAAACAAACAAGCCAGTTGCTTTTTTCATGCAAGAATGGTCTTGCACTTATCTTTTGAGGTGACAAAGATCTTTTGTTAACATCCATCAGCTTTGCAGCCCTTTATTGAACCAACAGCTGTTTTGATGCCAAGACTAAACAAGATAAGGAAATTTCTTCTTGTGGAAGAAAAAAGGCTATAACCTAAATAAAGTCTGAGAGTGAGACTCCAAATAAAACAATAGTCTTCAGGATAAATTTAAGGCAAAGCTATTAGGAAATATTTTTTTAAAAAATAAAAGATTGGCAATTATACTCTCAGAAGTTTCAATTGGATACTGAGGAAAAATGAGTTATGATATTTTTGGAAGGTATCTAAAAATAAGGTGATGAAGATTCTCTTGTATGTGGTGGTAAGGGGTTCTTGATTTAGTCTTCCATATGTTTTAGCATTTATGCTGAATCAAGTATAGCTATGGACTCTGTGAAAGTAATTGAAATTTCTTAGTGTTCTACAATACTCTCAGTGTTCCTTTGAGTTAGAAACCAATTATGTGGTAGCACCACCAGTGTTAATAAGGAGAGAGAGCACCTTGGGCAGCAGGCATTCATCGATGGCAACGGTTGTCCCTATACCATTCCTAAAGATCAGTCTTCTACATTTATATGAAGTATCCTACATCTAGGAATGTTCAAGGTCATCTATTTCTGAGTTGGTAGGGGTGGTCTGGGAAGAACTGACTGCTACAGTTGTGCCAGATGTGGTCCAGTTTGAAAGTTATGATGTTTTTGTTTGGGCTGTCCCCATTTTTAGAATTGCTGCATAGAAAGTTGATTTGCTATGTCAACATAGGATCATTGCTGAAGTCTTGTGCAGCAATAATGAACTATGTTTTCAGTCTATCACAATTGGATACTAACACATGGATATTGCATCACATTGGCCGTGCAGCTGTTGGGGGTTCTTTGGTGGCTTAGTGGTTAAAATGCTGAACTTGAAGACTGGAAGGTCAGAGTTCAAGACCCAAGGGCTGCATGATGGAGTGAGCTTCCATCTCTGTTCCACCTCCTGCCAACCTAGCAGTTTGAAAGCAAAAAATTGCAAGTAGATTAATAGGTACCACTCTGCAGGCGCACCCCCCAAAGAAAGACTCAGACACCGGTATATGGATAAAGGCATTGGGCCACTTTTATTGAATAATGCCCTAGTCCGAATTATAACTTTCAATTGGTACTCATCCAATTATAATTCTTAAGGCAAGCAGGCCGCAGTAACACTGGTAAGGTTCCTCCCAAAATTGCCAATGGCAATTGGCTACAATGTATCCATTTGTATCAATTTGTTTGTTGACACAAACAAATTGTTGACCGTAGTCAATAAACTATCTACTGACCCCACCCTCTGACGTGTATCCGTCAAATCACGGGGTGATGCATGCTGAAAAGCTCCTGCCATCACCCCTTGCCTGGTTCGTCGTTGACCGGTCAACGTTATTACACCTGTACCTGTCTAAGTGTTGGCCAGTCAATTGCGATCCTGCCGGATACCTATGGGTCATAAATCTTTACCTTACCAGTGCTACCTGCCACACGGGGAGGCTTCAATGAAGACTCACCCCCCCCCCAGACCGTCAGCTCGGTCAACAGGCCTGCTTGCAAATCTTCCAAAAAGAGGTTCATACCTCTAGCCGACAGGTGGACCCCATCCACTGCATACAGATCGTAATTTTGTAAACTAATGGTGGGGTGTCGGATGACCATCCCCAAACCCTTGTCTGCCACGAACCGGGCAACTGCCCCGTTCACCGAGCGATGAGCGCGGTCAAGGGCACGGAGGTCAATACCTCCCCTGTAAGCGTGACGTGGTATGATGTCCGACCATAGCAGCCTTGTGGACGGCCACACATCATGCAAATAAGCTAGGTCACTGCAAATCGTGAATTTTAAAGAAAGGCCAGTGACCTAGCCTAGGTCATTGCCCCCGAGGTGCAGTACAAGGACATCAGGCGGTTCAGCATCCCTGATGGAGAAAAGGAATGGCAACAGTTCCCGCCATCTCATTCCACACTTACTGTACCAACGTATGCATGCGGCTGCACGCAGTCCAAGCTGGGGTCCCCAATCTGTCGCCGCAGCATACTGCGCTGCCCAGTGCACGTAACTGTGGCCCACCAGCCATACTGCCACCGGTGTGCGGGGACACACAGGGTCTGTAAGAGAAAAAAGAGAACAGTGACTTAACTGGTACTCATGCCTGAAGAGGGCGAACATATAATGCAAAACGTGTAGATCCCCATCTTCCCATACGGCATATATCAGCCTCAGAGTACCCAAATGCAGCTGCAGTTGAAGCAGCACCTATCCTAAACGAATGGGTGCCGTAACGAGCCCCTGGGAGGCCAACACTGGATAGTGCCATACGGGTCACCTTCCAAAATTGAAATTTAGTAAGGGGAGACCCATCTTGGTGGCAGAAAAATGGGCCAGGGTGCGTGCCACGCACTGCCAAGAACTCCTGTAGGGCACCAACTGGACAGATGTCTGCAATGGAACATCGTACCAGTCTAACTCCACTGCCTACGCCGTGCTGATCAACTTTTGAGGACCGTATCCTCAACTGAGCCCACTCATTAGAAACAGAGACATCGTCGAGTTCCAGTGCCCTACGAGTCGCATCCGCCTTAGACAGTAGTACCAACTCACTAATGCCGAGCACTCCAAAGAAGGCCACCGTGGTAGCCGCATGAAAAAGAGCTGCGTCATACCTGTCAAAACATAGGTTAGGCCAGTCTCATGCAAGGTGTGTAAGCACCCCTGTGGAAATTGGGTGACGAGTGTCCGGGCGGCGGCCACATTCCCGTGTCCACCCCTCCAAAACATGCCGTATTCGTAAATCATTCATGCTGTCAGCAAAACCCTTCACCTTGGCAATAAATGCCAGTGCTGACAGCCTGGATGCTATAGTGCGAGGAGCGAGGCCCTGACTGTGTGAATAAACCATGAATTGTAAAACTTGTTCCACTGGAATGGGCCACACCTCAGGCAACTGAAGTTGCACACAAAAATTTATAAATTGAACGAAAGTGTGATGATATGCTTTACGCGTGCGGGGCGCCAAAGACATGCCGATCGCCCGGTTCACCTCTCCTTGCCAAATGTCCAAATCTTGGCCGGGAGTGGCGAGGGGAATTCCTCTGCGTCCGGAGCCAAGGCGCGGAACCGGGGGATCTGCAGGCGGGATAAAGCATCGGCAATATCATTATTAATGCCTGGAACATGTCTGACCCTGAAAAGCACATTGAGGCATAGGCTATGTAACATGAATTGGCGAACTAAAGCCATCACCCTGGGTGATTTAGATGTCTGAGCATTGACAATGTGCACTACCGCAGCATTGTCGCACCAAAAGTGAACCACAAAGTCGGCCCACTCCTCGCCCCATAGCATCAAAGCTCCCAGGATTGGAAAAAACTCAAGAAATGTAAGATCATGGAGGCGATCCATGCCCCGCCATGCTGGAGGCCATTGGCCATAAGCCCACCTCCCCTGGAAGTAAATCCCATATCCCAGGGAGCCGGAGGCATCCGACTGTACTTGAAACCTAGGGGAAACTAAAAGGTCGGATCTCCAAAAGGAGACCCCATTGAAGTCCCGCAGGAATGTGAGCCAAACCAAAAGGTCAGCCCGCATGCCGCTGGTCAGTTGGACCCTATGATGGCGCCTTGACAGGCCAGACATGGCGTCGCATAGGTGCCGAGCAAATGCCCTGCCAGGCGTAACCACCCTGCAGGCAAAGTTAAGATGGCCATGTAAAACCTGAAGCTCACGAAGTGACACTTTACATTTGGCCAACAAGACGAAAACCATCGCGGAGATCTGGGTGAACTGATCGATGGGTAACCGGGATGCCTGTGCGACCGTGTCAATTTCAATACCCAGAAATGTGAGGGTAGTGGATGGGCCCTCGGTCTTTTCGGGCGCTAAAGGGACACCCAGTTCCTGCATTAGCGTCTGAAATGTGGTGAGGAGACGCGTGCATGTGTCCAAGCCCCGTTCACCCCCGAACAAAAAGTCATCGAGGTAATGGGCTACAGACCGAGACCCGGACCTGCGGACAAAGGCCCACTGAAGGAAAGTACTAAAACGTTCAAATGCTGAACAGGATATAGAGCAGCCAAACGGCATGGCCTTATCTACATAAAACTTCCCTTGGAATCTAAAACCCAATAGCTCAAAGTCCTCTGGGTGCACTGGCAACAATCGGAATGCCGATTTAATGTCGCATTTTGCCAGGAGAGCACCAGGACCACAAGAGCACACCATTAGCAGGGCTTGGTCAAAGGACGTATACCTGACCGAACAAAGGTCATCAGGAATAGCATCATTGACAGAATAACCCGCCGGGTACGATAAATGGTGGATTAAACGAAATTCCCCCGGGGCCTTTTTGGGTACCAACCCAAGAGGGGAGACCTTCAGGTTGGGAAAGGGTGGTACAGAAAAGGGGCCCACCACCCTCTTGGCCTCAACCTCTTTAGCAATACTCAGGGCAGCCACCTCTTCTCTACCCTTCAGAGAAAGTAAATTGGGTGCATCTTGGGGTCCCTGCACTCCTTTGAATGGGATTCGGAAGCCGCATTGAAAACCCTTGAGGTACCTCGCATCCTCTCTCCTTGGATAAGTTGAGAGCCATCGCTCCAACATATACACATTAACTGGGGAGGGGGCCTTTTGTCTGGCTAGCTCCATCAGCGGAAGCTCTGCCCGCTCCCTGTCCACCTCTACCTCTGCCCCGTGACCCACCGGCCCGCGGACACGCGGCGGCATGGGGGCCAGCGCAAGAGGGACACTCATGTTTGTATCGGCACTGCCGCTTATTGCACACGCCGTTAGCCGAGAAGCTCCAACACAGCAAGCGGGCTGGAACCCCCTGCCCCGCCGGCTGGCGGGAAGCCTGAATTGGAGCAGCTCGCTGCACGGCATGGCCACAATGGTACCTATCCTCAGGCGCAGGACGCGTGGGGGTCATGTACAATAGCCACAATTTCTGACAGGGCTCATCCCATCTCATCTCCGGGTGCAAGGGCACCCTCGTTCTAAATTCCTCATCGTAAGCCAACCACGATGGGCCAGGAAAATCCACCATTGCCCTGTAAATGTTGTCCAAATATTGGACCATAGGAATGGCCAGGTCAGGCCGGGCCCTAAGGCACACCGCCATATAAATAAGATATGCGGGCAACCAGTTGGCCCAGGTGCGTGGTGGCTTATGGCGGCGGGACAGCTCTTTGTCTCTGTTGTCCTGTCCCTCTCTCTCCTCCTTAGTGGGCTCACGGTTCAATAGGGAGAATATATCCACGTACTCCCCCCGCCAAATCTTTTCCCTCGTGGCCTGGGACAAATGATCACCAAGGGGCAATGAATAACCAGCCGTCGGCAAGGCCGTCACCGGCACATTCGGTACATGGGGCATACGCAGCGGAACCTGAACAGTCCCTGCGATGCCCGGCACTGCCCCGGGGGCGGAAACCCCCACCTCCAATGCTGTACCAGTTTGGAACCAAGGGGCACTGGGATAGACTGGCAACTGATGCCCACTCGCCTCAACTTGACGAGGCCATGGCCACTGAACCCCACCATTGGAAGTGGACTGTGGTGTGGGTGCATTAACTTGAACCTGATACTCACTAGGTGCACCCCCGTGAGCCGCCCCCACTGGGGGTTCCGGCCCACGGCGGGTGTCGGAGCTCGCGACCGGAATCGAGCTCTGGGGCCACACCTGACCGCTCTCCTGCTGTAACTCTGGACGAACAGGGAGCTGTGAGACACTGGCAGGCGCCGGCCGGAGCGTCTCAAGCAGCTCAACCCTGCTGGCCGCTTGTTGCAATGCGGCGGCTGTCGAGGTAGCTGGTAAACCCGAAGGGCCCCCAGCAGAGAGTGAAGGGCCCCCTGTCATGGGGTTGTGTGGAATCCCCAAGGATGCCTCAAGCACAGCTAAACGCATTAGCTGTGGCATCCACTGTCACAGATCCCCCAGTAAAAAAATGGGCTGGACGGCCCACCAGGCATATTACCAGGAACCCCAAAATGAGAGCCTGGGCCCGAATAGGGCCATGCCCAAAACTCCGGCCCATGAGGGGCCAGAGGAGGAACATGCTGTGCGCCAGCACCGCCTCCCCCCCACTGACCTGACCCGTGGCCGGCAACTGCGGGCCGAGGGCCGAAGCACCAGAAGGGCCGGTTGAAGGCTGGCCAGCCGAGGGCCAAGCACCAGCCTGCATCGCCCCACTGGTATCGGTGGGGGTAGTGCCCTGCCGCATGGGCGCAGCCCTGGTCCTCCGACCGGAGGGCTGCCCCCCGCGTTGCGCAGGTCCGGCGAAAGTCCTCCCCGTTGGCCGCGGTTTCGTCGCCGTGGCCTTCCATTTGGGAGGCATATCAGTATAAATAGCAGGATCCCTGGCCAGGGATCAGCCTATACCAAAAAGCACAGAGTAGCCAGCAAGCCAAGGCTCTGTGCAACTCCTTCCTTCCGAAAAGGCTAAAGAGCCGAAGACTCAAAGGAACAGCGACGGAGAAAACTTCTCCTCTCCGTCGCTATTTTAAAATGGGAGCTCGGCTGCCTCGTGGCCACCCCTTTTATAGAGGGGTGGCCACGCCCCCTAACTCACCCGGATGTCTGAGTCTGGGTGGAGGGGCCCCCGCAAAGAGTGCGGCGGCCATTTTGGTGCCGCGCTTTCATTGTTGGGAAGGCAAGCAGCGTTCCTTGCTCTCCAGTGTATTTTCATGCCTGCCACATGTCTGCAAACACGGACAGCACTGACTCTTTGGCTATAAACAGAGATGAACACTGAACCCTAGAGTTGGATATGGCTGGCTTTCAAGCAAGGGTGACCTATATTCAGGCTGCCCTTTGCTATGTACATCTTGGAACCCTTTCTCTTGCTGGCAATATGGGCACAATATTATGCAGCAATATCAGGACACTTCCTGGTGCAGCTTTCCCAGTTCCTGAGCTCTTGGTTTGATATTTAAATATTGTGGAACTATGTCTAGAGATGAATTGGAGTGCAATGCTTTTACTATTTGGTAATACTTACTGTTAGAACAGCAAGAACACACTGTAGGCAGAATAGTAACATAGAATTGTAGAACAGAATTATAGAATAGAACATAGATAAACATAGTTTGTGCAATTTATGAACAAGCAACCATGGTTATAGAGTTCTAAGGAAATGCTAGAGAAAAGCCATTTAAATGGAGAAGAAGAATGCAGCATATGACAAGGGAGTCAACAAGTTCAAATCTGTATAATAGCATTAGAGGATGTGTTCAAAAATTTAGATTGAGCCTATAACAAATTTAATATTAATGGGAGGTGACTCAATCACCTTAGATAAGCTGGAGATGTGCTTCTTATAGCAGACAACTTTGATGACATACATAGGATATATTGGAAGAACTGAAAACTGAAATTGAGCAAGGTAGCTTAAAACTAAATAAAACAAAACAGAAGGAATATCTGAGCAAGAATTTTTTATGAATGTTACAATTGATGGTTGTTGGATAGAATATATGTAAAAGTACAGTATCATTATCTGAGACAAGTAATAAACTATGGTAAATCTAGAGAGCATAAATAGGGAGACAAATAAAATTTGCATGGTCATCTTTTGGAAAACAAAATGAAATTATTATTTTTTTAAAATTTTATTAAGCTTTTATTAAGAACTGAAATAATACAAAAACAAATAATGAAAATAATACAAAAAATAATACAGTAACAAATCTATACATTATAAAAAATAATGTAATAAAAGCAATAAAACAATGTAACCCGACCACCTGTGCTCTGTCGGGGGATGTCGGCAGGGGTTTCTTGACCATTTACCTACAATTCTGTTTCCAAAATTGGATCATGTCAGGGCTTGGGTTAAACTTGTTATCACCTAATAAAGCGAAGTTGACAAAGGGACCCCAAATCTCCCAAAATGGTGTCTTTATTGGTAACCCCTTTTTCTGGTGGACTTGGATAGTTAATTTCTCATTGAGAGCCAATTGCCAAACATCTGCATACCATCTAACTTTATTAATATTATTTCCACTCTTCCATTCCTTGGCAATTAGCTGTCTGGCTACCATCAATAAAGATAACAATAATTCTTTTTTATTATTTTCCAGATGTAAATCATCCACTTCACCTAGTAATACTATCTTTGGACTTAGCACTATTGTTATTTTTAATATTTTATTCAATTCTTCTTCTATAACATCCCAGAAATTCCTCATTTTATCACACAGCCACCACATATGAATGTAAGTCCCTTTTCCTTTATTACATCTCCAGCATAAATCAGAGTTTTTATTATTTATTAAATGTAATTTGGCTGGCGTGAGATACCACCTCCAAAGTACTTTACAATTATGTTCTTTTTCCTTTATTGAAAGTGATTTCATACTTCTATGGGTCCATTTCTTTTTCCAGTTCTCATCTTTTATGATTCCCAAATCCTCCTCCCAAGTTTTTTAAAGCCAGTGCTGAGTATCTTCACTAGAATTTAGCAACTGATAAATCTCACCCACTAAACCTTTTAAATTCTTTTTACCATTCCTTACTTCAAGAGTCAGATTTTCAAAGGGGGTTGATGCCCGATTTATTGTATTGTTTTCCCTCATCTTTCTATTCCACGCCTCCATCTGTAGTTCTTGCAACCAGTTTAAGCCTAACTCCGCATAAATACTTTTTACAATTATCAATCCAATCCGTGATTAACAGAACTTTTTTGCATGTTAAAATTTCTCTTGTACTTATTGTTACCTCTAAAGGACAATTTTGTTGGTCTAAAATTTCCATTATGGGCGAAGAATTTGGAGATAATATTGGTTTTAATCCTTTCCATATTCTGAATATATTCTTTAAAGAAAAATTACAAAATTGGGGATTAGTTCTTATCTCACCTAAAAATAATTCGCCCTTCCAATTTCTAAACTCTATATAATCTAATTCATACTTTTGCGCACAATTTTGACTTAATAGTTTAATAATTCTCTTTAAATTGAAAGCTCTGTAATAGAGTTTAACATTCGGGATATTTAGCCCTCCCAACTTGTTTTTTAAATACCATAAACTTTTATTAATTCTTGGCTTTTTTCCGTTGTTACAGATTTCATTTATCAATTTCTGCCAGATTTTAAGCTCTGTTTCTTTTATTTGTATTGGTAAATTTTCAAATAAAAAGTTTAGTTTTGGCATAATTTTCATCCTGCACAAATTTATCATCCCAAACCATGATATTTTCAATGATTTCCATTGATCCTTAATTCTTTTTATTTCCTCTTTTAACTTATTAAAGTTGATCTTATACAAATCCTTAACTTCATCTGACACCATTATTCCCAAATATCTCATTCTATCTCTTATTTTAAATTTATATTTCTCCATTACTTTCTTCTTTTCCCCCTCCGATAGATTACAAGTAATAGCTTCTGTTTTATTCCAATTTATTTTTAATCATGTAACTTGCTCGAATAACTTCAAATGATGTTGAATTTTATTAATATTTAGAAGAGGGTCCTTGACCACTAGCAAGGTGTCACCTGCAAATAGGTTAAGTGGAGAAATCGAGATTAAGGATGGTACCCGACAAGGCTGCCCGCTCTCCCCATCACTTTTCATTCTAGCAATGGAGTTGTTAGCAAGAAGTATTCGACAAGATGAAGGTTTGACAGGTGTTAAAAACAAAATGAAATTATTTTTAAAAATTCAAAAATCCTCTAAAGTTAAGATGATCAGATTACAATCAATGCATGTTTCCATTATTGACCTATGTTGCACAGAAATGGGAGTTAACAAAAACCATAATGGGAAAAACTTGCAAAATTCCAGAGAGTAATAGAAAAACAGTTACTAAATATTAGACTAGTAGATAAAGTAAACATAAAATATAGAATACTCCAACTGGTTCTGCAAGGAAAGATCCCTGGGAAGAGAGGCCCTGGATGTAGACAGACTTCATGGCTGAAGGATCTGAGAGACTGGCATGGCATGTCCTTGGAAGAACTATTCTGAGAAGTTAAGAACAGGAAGACTATTGCCATGATGATAGCCAATATCTGGAACAGATACAGCACCTGAAGAAGAAGAAGATAAAGTAAGAAAAGTAATAAATTAGATTATCTGATAAATTAAAATAAGAAATCAGATTATTTGACAAAAAATCAGAAATAACAGATGTAAAACAACAAATAATATCATTAAAATAGGAATGGGAGGACTGCGCCATCAGTGGATGGCCAATACAGGGGTACATCTAAGATGACCTTGGATCAGAGGCAGGAGTAAAGGAAAAATGTAAACTAGATGGGTGGATGATTCAAAAAAATTGGCAGTATTATGGATCGTAAGAACACAAACCCAAAAATTGCAGAAGCAAAAATGGGAGGCCTACATCCAACTCTATATAGCAGCAATGCCCAAACTACGGCCTGTGGGCCCAATTAGGCCAGTATATCTCACTAATCTGGCCCAGGTTGAGTTCCTGGGCTCTCTCAGGACTGCCCCCCCACCCACCCCCACTGCCTGACATCAGCAGCAATCATGATTTGTCCCCACTGCTCTGAGCAGCCTCTGGCTCAGTCCCCTCACTTCAGCAGCATTTGGGGGTGTGGATCGCTGCCTTGGGAAAATGTTCAGTGCCTTCCCCACTTGAAAATCCATGGCACTAAGAGAGCCCCTTGGCACACCCGGGGTTGACATCATCCCAGGTACACCAACGTGCTCTCATAGTGCCATGAATTTTGAAGTGGGGAATGCTCTGAAAATTTCCCCAAGGCAGGGATCTGCTGAAGTGAGGGGACTGAGCCAGGAGCTGCTTGAATCAGCAGGGACAAAGCATGATTGCCACCACCACCACTGCTCATGTTGAAATGGTCAGCAGTGGGTGCAGCCCACCTCTGGCACCTGCAGCTGTGTGTTGGGGGTGGGACCGGCCCGCAGCAGAAAAAGTTTAGGCACCACTGCTATACAGCAATGACTAACAAAGAAGGAAGTTGTGCTTTTCCATAGATACTATTAGAAGATAGTTAGAAAAAGGCATCTCTAGTTTCTGAAATGTGTGTTAAAAACCTTATCTTTAACTTTGATGAAAAATTCTGGCATAATGAAGGTTCTGATCAATCCCATTTATTACAATTACTGTCCCTAGGAATGCTGATTCCAATGTGCTTCCTACATACAATACGTACAATAGCTATTATGTTTACACAGAAATATTGTTGATTTATGTATTTTTTGGCTGATTAGGATTTGTATTCAATATTGATATTTAAGAAGTGTAGGAATTACCACTATAAATGCATGGAACAACAAGCAGCAGTAATATGTGAGCTGTGCACCTCTAATTCATTTGATGATTTTCTTTTGCAAGGTTTTGGATGAAAAGAACTCTGTCTCACTCTGGATCTTGTTTACCAACATCATAATGTGGATGCACATTTTGACAAATTTGGGAGATCTTGGCAATCTACAGTCTGTTCCAGCAAAAAACTTTAGGTGATATCCAGGTCCACTGATATCAATTAAAAGACTGCCACTGGACTCCAAAAGATGTTGGATCCTTGTGGTGGATGAGGGCAGCTACTAAACAGCAGAACTAAAATGCTTTGGCAGGGCCACATGGAGAAAACTGAACACCACCTGTTTATACTCAGATT
This sequence comes from Bradypodion pumilum, assembly GCA_035047305.1. Taxonomy (NCBI): domain Eukaryota; kingdom Metazoa; phylum Chordata; class Lepidosauria; order Squamata; family Chamaeleonidae; genus Bradypodion; species Bradypodion pumilum. The sequence continues at coordinate 75,461,238 of JAWDJD010000002.1, read as the reverse complement.
GACTTCATCCATTGTTCCAATGTTCTGGCCAATAATTTTAATGAATAATAAATGAAAGGAGAAGGGAAATTGTAATGGAATAAATAAGCAATATCATTCTGTTCCTTACTTTTTTCTTCACTCAGTTACCTGATTATGGCTCTGTATTATTGTGAAAATAGATACTGTACAACAAAGTGACTTCATTGGTGATAATGTACATACCAGTAGGAATAAATATCACTGTAATTGTGAGAGAAGCAATGCAAAGTCAATTGTGAAGGTGACAAATGTAAAGGCACTGGAGCAAAATACTAAAAGTGCATTTTCAATTCAATCAGGAAATTATTAGCTGCTTCACCCTCCTAGCTTGAATTTCTACATTGTACCTCAAAGTAATACCTCACATGATCAAGAAAATAAGTGCAATGGATTGTTAGATTCTAACACCTTGTGTCTAAAGTTCTTGAATAAGGGTCTGATTCACAGAATCCCAAAAGAACATTATAGATATTAAGGATGCTTCAGCTTTTCAGCTTCTGAAACATGAAGATGTATTAAAAATGTTGTGACCTGACTCACACAGTATGATTCTGTCTAGTTTTTACTCTCTTGCTGAAGGAGGTAGTGAAGCTTTCCAGTTCTGAATGGTGTACAGCAAAGGATTTATTCAATTATAAGTTACCTTTGGGATGTTTATCTGTGAATTGGTCCCAACTGGTGAAAAAACCGTTTGGAGAGATATCTTGGCTAAGAAAGGAGTACAACCGTCGTATTTTCATAAAAGTCTTTATAGGTGTAAATGTAGCCAGGAACGTAATAACATAAAAAATTCCTCTATGGGTAGAAACAAAAACTATAGCTGATCGCTGGTAAATAGGAAAATGAGCCAAGATGAACAAAAATGAGCTGTACAAACATGGAAGTGCACAGAAATAGCGATGTAGTTCTCTAAGTCGATACTAGTTATAGCGACTTTTCGAATAAGAAATGTCTTCTTCAAGGAGATCTATACATAAAAATTACACATAAACAGAATGATTAACATGGCTGAATATAAATAACATAGGCACATAAAAATACAATGAATGTACAGAATGAGAATACAAGCTTACCAATGTGTAATGCTGATTTCTTAAACCCGCGTCCTGCCTCCGCTCAAATTATTAGGTGCATATGGACGTTGAAAGGTGTATGAGAAACAGCTACCTTTATCACAGTTGAAAGCAGACTCATGTGTAGCCAATAGCTAAATTAGAGCTCACCCAGGTGATGAGGATAGTACTCCTACAGGAACGCTGCCAAGTCAAGCTCCTGGTTTAACCCATTAGGATACATTGTGTCGAGAAAATGAATAAAGAATGCTTCCCTTTGTCTCAATCTTTTGTAAATGTCACATCGTTCGAATAATTTTGGTCTAACAATCTCTAATACCACAAAACGAAAGTCCCTATCCGTATGGCGCTTTTCAATATAGTGCGAGACCAAAGGGGCTTCTTTAACCTGATGTCTGATTTTGGACCTATGTTCCGAAATCCGCTGTCTGAGGGGTCTGCTGGTAAGACCCACATAGCGCTTCTGACAAGGGCATTCCCACATGAAAATAACACATTTACTGGCACAACTTGAGAGTGATTGCAAGGTGAATGTTAAACCCTTGTTGGGAACCTCTATTTCCTTAGTTTCCCAAGAAAATTGGCAAACCCTACACGAATGGCATTTGAAATGTCCTGTGGGAAGCAATTTTTCAGTAGATTTATATCTAGCAGTATGATCTGATCGTACTAGCATATTACTGATAGATCGCGCTCTCCTAAACCCTATCAATGGTCTGTCCTTACAACCTGGAAGGTCTTGAACCAGGTGCCAATGTTTATAGATTATATTCTTGACTCGGTTGGCCACTGGTGAATATTCAAAGGAGCACCTGATTAAATTGCCCCCACCTCGTTGTTTCCTATCGAACAAGCACTGTCTGGGAGTATCCCTGACTCGTTGGAATGCCGAATTAATAATATGCATGGGATAACCCCTATTGTTAAGTTTAGATAGAATTTCAGAAGCAGATGTGTGAAAGTCAGCGGGTGTAGAGGAATTTCTTTTAGCATGAGCAAAAAGCCCAAAGGGGATGTTATTCCTAACAAAGGCTGGATACTCCTCCATACTCCTCCCATCATCCAGCCTTTGTTAGGAATAACATCCCCTTTGGGCTTTTTGCTCGTGCTAAAAGAAATTCCTCTACACCCGCTGACTTTCACACATCTGCTTCTGAAATTCTATCTAAACTTAACAATAGGGGTTATCCCATGCATATTATTAATTCGGCATTCCAACGAGTCAGGGATACTCCCAGACAGTGCTTGTTCGATAGGAAACAACGAGGTGGGGGCAATTTAATCAGGTGCTCCTTTGAATATTCACCAGTGGCCAACCGAGTCAAGAATATAATCTATAAACATTGGCACCTGGTTCAAGACCTTCCAGGTTGTAAGGACAGACCATTGATAGGGTTTAGGAGAGCGCGATCTATCAGTAATATGCTAGTACGATCAGATCATACTGCTAGATATAAATCTACTGAAAAATTGCTTCCCACAGGACATTTCAAATGCCATTCGTGTACGGTTTGCCAATTTTCTTGGGAAACTAAGGAAATAGAGGTTCCCAACAAGGGTTTAACATTCACCTTGCAATCACTCTCAAGTTGTGCCAGTAAATGTGTTATTTACATGTGGGAATGCCCTTGTCAGAAGCGCTATGTGGGTCTTACCAGCAGACCCCTCAGACAGCGGATTTCGGAACATAGGTCCAAAATCAGACATCAGGTTAAAGAAGCCCCTTTGGTCTCGCACTATATTGAAAAGCGCCATACGGATAGGGACTTTCGTTTTGTGGTATTAGAGATTGTTAGACCAAAATTATTCGAACGATGTGACATTTACAAAAGATTGAGACAAAGGGAAGCATTCTTTATTCATTTTCTCGACACAATGTATCCTAATGGGTTAAACCAGGAGCTTGACTTGGCAGCGTTCCTGTAGGAGTACTATCCTCATCACCTGGGTGAGCTCTAATTTAGCTATTGGCTACACATGAGTCTGCTTTCAACTGTGATAAAGGTAGCTGTTTCTCATACACCTTTCAACGTCCATATGCACCTAATAATTTGAGCGGAGGCAGGACGCGGGTTTAAGAAATCAGCATTACACATTGGTAAGCTTGTATTCTCATTCTGTACATTCATTGTATTTTTATGTGCCTATGTTATTTATATTCAGCCATGTTAATCATTCTGTTTATGTGTAATTTTTATGTATAGATCTCCTTGAAGAAGACATTTCTTATTCGAAAAGTCGCTATAACTAGTATCGACTTAGAGAACTACATCGCTATTTCTGTGCACTTCCATGTTTGTACAGCTCATTTTTGTTCATCTTGGCTCATTTTCCTATTTACCAGCGATCAGCTATAGTTTTTGTTTCTACCCATAGAGGAATTTTTTATGTTATTACGTTCCTGGCTACATTTACACCTATAAAGACTTTTATGAAAATACGACGGTTGTACTCCTTTCTTAGCCAAGATATCTCTCCAAACGGTTTTTTCACCAGTTGAGCTCTTCACCGTTTGCGCCCCTTTCTTCTCGTGGTATCTGTGAATTGGGCCACTGCAAAAGGGCACAGGTATTGAATTCTATGAACAAATGTGGTAGAAGCGTTATTGTCTTAAAAGTTGGAAGTCCTTACTTTGCCACATATAGCACTGTGCTAGAGCTATACATTTCCCCAAATGCGTAAAAGTCTGCACTTAATACATTAATAATACATTCCTTTTCACATTTTAAATTGTAATCTACAATCCTGAGAGGAGGAATTATTTTACCTACTAATAAGAGGAGATTGTGCTTTGCTATAACCATAATCCTTCCAGTTAGCTACTCATCGTCTTTGCAGGCGCACCCCCCAAAGAAAGACTCAGACACCGGTATATGGATAAAGGCATTGGGCCACTTTTATTGAATAATGCCCTAGTCCGAATTATAACTTTAAATTGGTACTCATCCAATTATAATTCTTTAAGGCAAGCAGGCTGCAGTAACACTGGTAAGGTTCCTCCCAAAATTGCCAACGGTAATTGGCTACAATGTATCCATTTTGTATCAATTTGTTTGTTGACACAAACAAATTGTTGACCGTAGTCAATAAACTATCTACTGACCCCACCCTCTGACGTGTATCCGTCAAATCACGGGGTGATGCATGCTGAAAAGCTCGTGCCATCACCCCTTGCCTGGTTCATCGTTGACCGGTCAACGTTATTACACCTGTACCTGTCTAAATGTTGGCCAGTCAATTGCGAACCTGCCGGATACCTATGGGTCATAAATCTTTTCCTTACCAGTGCTACCCGCCTAAGTGACCAAAGTCAAGAACAAGAAAAACCCCTATATCAAACCTCAGCAACAGTGTGGGATGGGCAAAAAAGCCAGAACCCAAGGGCCAATTGTGGGTTCCAACCAAAAATTCCCACCCGGCCCCGAAGCGAACAAAATATCACACTGTTCACTAGGGAGGGGGTGGAGGGAAAACTTCTCCTCTCTGTCACTCTTTTTAAAATGGCAGCTCGGCTGCCTCGTGGCCACCCCTTTTATAGAGGGGTGGCCACGCCCCCTAACTCACCTGGATGTCTGAGTCCGGGTGGGGGGGCCCGCAAAGAGTGCGGCAGCCATTTTGGCGCCACACTTTCATTGCAGGCGCAACCCCCAAAGAAAGACTCAGACACCGGTATATGGATAAAGGCATTGGGCCACTTTTATTGAATAATGCCCTAGTCCGAATTATAACTTTCAATTGGTACTCATCCAATTATAATTCTTTAAGGCAAGCAGGCTGCAGTAACACTGGTAAGGTTCCTCCCAAAATTGCCAACGGTAATTGATTTGATTTGATTTGATTTGATTTATTTGATTTATATGCCGCCCTTCTCAGCACATGCCGACTCAGGGCGGCTCACAACACATCAAACAAAATACAATATAGCAAAAATACAATAGCAAATAATAACTCAATAATACAATACAAAAGAAATGGCAGCAGAGTCTCGCTGCCTCAACGGCCTTTTAAGTCCTGGCCGGAGGCAGCTGGAGGCGTGGCGGGTCCCAGGAACGCCGGCGGTGGTCTCGGCGTTCGGCGCTGCAGGGGTCCCTCCACCCAGCCAGGAGGGCCGGAGGCGGCGGCAAAGTCTCGCTGCCTCAACGGCCTTTCAAGTCCTGGCCGGAGGCAGCTGGAGGCGTGGCGGGTCCCAGGAACGCCGGCGGTGGTCTCGGCGTTCGGCGCTGCAGGGGTCCCTCCACCCAGCCAGGAGGGCCGGAGGCGGCGGCAAAGTCTCGCTGCCTCAACGGCCTTTCAAGTCCTGGCCGGAGGCAGCTGGAGGCGTGGCGGGTCCCAGGAACGCCGGCGGTGGTCTCGGCGTTCGGCGCTGCAGGGGTCCCTCCACCCAGCCAGGAGGGCCGGAGGCGGCGGCAAAGTCTCGCTGCCTCAACGGCCTTTCAAGTCCTGGCCGGAGGCAGCTGGAGGCGTGGCGGGTCCCAGGAACGCCGGCGGTGGTCTCGGCGTTCGGCGCTGCAGGGGTCCCTCCACCCAGCCAGGAGGGCCGGAGGCGGCGGCAAAGTCTCGCTGCCTCAACGGCCTTTCAAGTCCTGGCCGGAGGCAGCTGGAGGCGTGGCGGGTCCCAGGAACGCCGGCGGTGGTCTCGGCGTTTGGCGCTGCAGGGGTCCCTCCACCCAGCCAGCCTACAATGTATCCATTTTGTATCAATTTGTTTGTTGACACAAACAAATTGTTGACCGTAGTCAATAAACTATCTACTGACCCCACCCTCTGACGTGTATCCGTCAAATCACGGGGTGATGCATGCTGAAAAGCTCGTGCCATCACCCCTTGCCTGGTTCGTCGTTGACCAGTCAACGTTATTACACCTGTACCTGTCTAAATGTTGGCCAGTCAATTGCGAACCTGCCGGATACCTATGGGTCATAAATCTTTTCCTTACCAGTGCTACCCGCCTAAGTGACCAAAGTCAAGAACAAGAAAAACCCCTATATCAAACCTCAGCAACAGTGTGGGATGGGCAAAAAAGCCAGAACCCAAGGGCCAATTGTGGGTTCCAACCAAAAATTCCCACCCGGCCCCGAAGCGACCAAAATATCACACTGTTCACTAGGGAGGGGGTGGAGGGAAAACTTCTCCTCTCTGTCACTCTTTTTAAAATGGCAGCTCGGCTGCCTCGTGGCCACCCCTTTTATAGAGGGGTGGCCACGCCCCCTAACTCACCTGGATGTCTGAGTCCGGGTGGGGGGGCCCGCAAAGAGTGCGGCGGCCATTTTGGCGCCGCACTTTCATTGCAGGTGCAACCCCCAAAGAAAGACTCAGACACCGGTATATGGATAAAGGCATTGGGCCACTTTTATTGAATAATGCCCTAGTCCGAATTATAACTTTCAATTGGTACTCATCCAATTATAATTCTTTAAGGCAAGCAGGCTGCAGTAACACTGGTAAGGTTCCTCCCAAAATTGCCAACGGCAATTGGCTACAATGTATTCATTTGTATCAATTTGTTTGTTGACACAAACAAATTGTTGACCGTAGTCAATAAACTATCTACTGACTCCACCCTCTGACGTGTATCCGTCAAATCATGGCGTGATGCATGCTGAAAAGCTCCTGCCATCACCCCTTGCCTGGTTCGTCGTTGAACGGTCAACGTTATTACACCTGTACCTGTCTAAGTGTTGGCCCGTCAATTGCGAACCTGCCGGATACCTGTGGGTCATAAATATTTACCTTACCAGTGCTACCCGCCCATGTGACCAAAGTCAAGAGCATAACCCGTATATCAAACCATAGCAACAGTGTGGGATGGGCAAAAAAGCCAGAACCCAGAGGCCAATTGTAGGTTCAGGCCAAAAATTCCCACCCGGCCCCGAAGCGACCAAAATATCACACTGTTCACTAGGGAGGGGGTGGAGGGAAAAACTTATCCTCTCTGTCGCTATTTCTAAAATGGCAGCTCGGCTGCCTCATGGCCACCCCTTTTATAGAGGGGTGGCCACGCCCCCTAACTCACCTGGATGTCTGAGTCCGGGGGGCCCGCAAAGACCGCGGAGGCTTCAATGAAGACTCAACGCCCCCCCCCAGACCGTCAGCTCGGTCAACAGGCCTGCATGCAAACCTTCCAAAAAGAGGTTCATACCTCTATCCGACAGATTGACCCCATCCCCTGCATACAGATCATAATTTTGTAAACTAATGGTGGGGTGTCGGACGACCATCCCCAAACCCTTGTCTGCCATGAACCAGGCAACTGCCCTGTTCACCGAGCGAAGAGCGCGGTCAAGGGCACGGAGGTCAATACCTCCCCTGTAAGCGTGACGTGGTATGATGTCCAACCATAGCAGCCTGGTGAACGGCCACACATAGTGCAAATAAGCTAGGTCTCTGCAAATCGCGAATTTTAAAGAAAGGCCAATGACCTGGCCTAGGTCATTGCCCCCGAGGTGCAGTACAAGGACATCAGGCGGTTCAGCATCCCTAATGGAGAAAAGGAATGGCAACAGTTCCCGCCATCTCATTCCACGCTTACCGTACCAACGTATGCATGCGGCCGCACGCAGTCCAAGCTGGGGTCCCCACTCTGTCGCCGCAGCATACTGCGCTGCCCAGTGCACGTAACTGTGGCCCACCAGCCATACTGCCACCGGTGTGCGGGGACACACAGGGTCTGTAAGAGAAAAAAGAGAACACTGACTTAACTGGTACTCATGTCTGAAGAGGACGAACATACAATGCAAAACGCAGAGATCCCCATCTTCCCATACGACGTATATCAGCCTCAGAGTACCCAAATGCAGCTGCAGTTGAAGCAGCACCTATTCTAAACGAATGGGTGCCGTAACGAGCCCCTGGGAGGCCAACACTGGAAAGTGCCATACCGGTCACCTTCCAAAATTGAAATTTAGTAAGGGGAGACCCATCCTGGTGGCAGAAAAATGGGCCAGGGTGCGTGCCACGCACTGCCAAGAACTCCTGTAGGGCACCAACCGGACAGATGTCTGCAATGGAACATCGTAGCAGTCTAACGCCACTGCCTACGCCGTGCTGATCAACTTTTGAGGACCGTATCCTCAACTGAGCCCACTCATTAGAAACATAGACATCGTCGAGTTCCAGTGCCCTACGAGTCGCATCCGCCTTAGACAGTAGTACATAAGAATATAAGAACATAAGAACAGCCTTGCTGGAACAGGCCACAGCCCATCCAGTCCAGCATTCTGTCTCACACAGTGGCTCACCATTTCCTTCAGGGTATTCCCAAGCAGATGCCTGTTTAGGATTCCCTGGAAATGATATTGAGAGATATGCTGCCTATCTCTCCAACCCGGAGGTTGTCCTTAAGTATCCATAATTATAGCCATTGATACTCTTGTCCTCCATGAACTTGTCTAATCCTTTCTTAAAGCTGTCAAGACTGACAGCTGTCACAACTTCTTCTGGCAGGGAGTTCCATAGACCAGTAATCCTCTGGGTGAAAAAGTACTTTCTCTTATTTGTTTGAGAACTAGTACCCAAAAGTTTCATCTAGTGTCCCCTAGTTCTAGTGTTATGCGATAGGGAAAACAGTTTTTCCTTATCTACTTTGTCCACACCGTGCATGATTTTATAAACTTCAATCAGGTCACCTCTTAGACGTCGTCGTTCAAGAGTGAAGAGGCCCAACCGTTGCAGCCTCAGATGGTAAGGAAGGTGTTCCAGTCCCCTAATCATTTTGGTTGCCCTCCTCTGCACTTTTTCCAGCTCCATAATATCCTTCTGGAGATATGGCGACCAGAACTGTACACAGTATTCCAGATGGGGCCTCACCATAGATTTATAAAGAGGCAAAATGACACTTGCTGACTTATTTTCTATACCCTTCCTAATGATCCCTAGCATTGAGTTTGCTTTTTTCACAGCTGAGGCACACTGGGTTGACACTTTCATTGAGTTGTCCACCAGGACACCAAGGTCCCTTTCCTGGTTTGTCGCAGAGAGTTCAGACCCCATCAGTTTATAAATGTAATTGGGGTTCTTTGCCCCAACATGCATCACTCTGCACTTACTAATGTTGAAACTCATTTGCCACTGTTTTGCCCACTCCCCCAGTGTCGAGAGATCCCTCTGGAGCTCCTCACAATCTCTCACAGTTTTCACTACCCTGTATAATTTAGTGTCGTCAGCAAATTTGGCTACCTTGCTTTTTACTCCTACCTCTAGATCATTTATGAAGAGGTTGAAAAGCAGGGGTCCCAGTACTGAACCTTGGGGGACCCCACTCTTTACTTCCCTCCACTTGGAGAAGTGTCCATTTAGTGCTACCCTCTGTTTCCTGTCCCTTAGCCAGTTGCTGATCCAGGACAAGACCTGTCCCTTTATTCCATGACTGGTAAGTTTATTCAAGAGCCTTTGGTGTGGGACCTTGTCAAAAGCCTTCTGAAAGTCCAGATAAACAATGTCAACTGGATCCCCCTTATCCACATGCTTGTTGACACTCTCAAAAAATTCCAACAGATTAGTGAGGCATGATTTGCCCTTGCAAAAGCCATGTTGGCTCTCCTTTAGCAGCGCCTTCTCTTCTATGTGCCTATAAATTCTATCTTTTAGGATGGTTTCCATCACTTTACCTGGGACACATGTCAAACTGACAGGTCGGTAATTCCCTGGATCACCCCTGGATCCTTTTTTGAAAATTGGTGTTACATTTGCTACCTTCCAGTCATCAGGCACAAAGCCTGATTTGAGGGAAAGATTATATATTTTGGCTAGGAGATCAGCAATTTCATCTTTAAGTTCCCTGAGAACTCGTGGATGGATGCCATCTGGTCCTGGTGATTTGTTAGTGTTAATTTTAACAAGACATGCAAGGACCTCCTCCCTGGTTATTTCTATCTGGCTTAATTCTTCGGTTTCCCTCCCTACGAAGATAGGCTCTGTTTTGGGCATGTGGCCTCTGTCTTCTTCAGTGAATACTGAAGCAAAGAATTCATTGAGTCTCTCTGCAATCTCTGTTTCCTCTTTAATAACCCCTTGCCTTCCATTGTCATCTAATGATCCAATGGCCTTCCTAGTTGGGTTCTTACTTCTAATGTACTTAAAGAAGTCTTTGTTATTTCTCTGAGTATTTTTAGCTATACGCTCCTCAAAGTCTTGCTATGCTTTCCTCATTGTTGCCTTGCATTTGTTCTGCCAGAATTTATGTTTTTGCCTGCTGTCCTCATTCGGACAAGCCTTCCATCTTCTAAATGAGCTTCTCTTGCTCTTGATCACTTCCCGAACAGCTCCTGTAAGCCACATTGGAGTCCTCTTGGACCTGGCAGTGCCCTTTTTCCTTTTGGGTATGCATTCCAATTGAGCCTCTGTTATTGTTTTTGTAAACAGCCTCCATGCCTCTTGGAGTGTTTGGACTCTCTCAATTTTCCCTTTCAGCTTCTTTTTTACTAGTTTCCTCAACTTTGGTAAATTTGCTTTTTGAAAATTTAAGGTCTCTGTGTTAGATTTTATCAGTGACTTGCGGTCTATGATCAAGTTAAACATAATTGAGTTGTGGTCACTGTTCCCTATTGGATCAGTCACATTAACATCTTGCACCAGATCCTGAGTATTACTCAGGATCAAGTCAAGGATTCTTGTACCTCTAGTTGGGTCTTCAACCATCTGTCCCAGGGAACAATCATTTAGCATATCTAGGAACTTTATCTCTTTATCATGTGCTGAACAACAGTTCACCCAGTCTATGTGAGGGTAATTGAAGTCCCCCATTATAACCAGGCTTCCCTTCTTGGATGCCTCCTTTACAACATTCTCCAACTGCCAGTCTCCCTCAAGAGTTTGGGTCGGAGGCGGATAGTATATGCCTACTGTTAGACCATCCTTGTGGCCTGGTACTCTTACCCACAGAGCTTCTGATGGTGACTCCAAATCACCTAGATATTCCAATTCATACGATTTTATCACTTCTTTGACATACAAGGCCACACCACCTCCCATTTGCCCCTTCCTATCCTTCCTGTACAGTTTGTAGCCTGGGATAACTGTATCCCATTGGTTATCATCCGTCCACCAGGTTTCAGTGATACCAATAATATCAATATTCTTATCTATTGCTAAGTATTCCAGCTCCCCTATTTTGTTCCGGAGGCTTCTGGCATTTGTATACAAGCATTTATATATGCTTTTCTGACACAGTCTTTTGTGTCCAGTTGCAACTCACTGTACCAACTCACTGATGCGGAGCGCTCCAAAGAAGGCCACCGTGGTAGCCGCATGAAAAAGAGCTGCCTCATACCTGTCAAAACATAGGTTAGGCCAGCCTCGTGCAAGGTGTGTGAGCACCCCTGGGGAAATTGGGTGCCGAGTGTCCGGGCAGTGGCCATGTTACCGTGTCCACCCCTCCAAAACATGCCGTATGCGAAAATCGTTCATGCTGTCAGCAAAACCCCTCACCTTGGCAATAAATGCCAATGCTGACAGCCTTGATGCTATAGTGCGGGGAGCGAGGCCCTGACTGTGTAAATGAACCATGAATTGTAAAACCTGTTCCACTGGAATGGGCCACACCTCTGGCAACTGAAGTTGCACACGGAAGCTATTAAATTGAACAAAAGCATGATGATACGCCTTACGCGTGCGGGGCACCAAGGACATGCCAATCGCCCGGTTCACCTCTCCTTGCCAAATGGGGGAATTCCTCTGCGTCCGGAGCCAAGGCGCGGAACCGGGGGATCTGCAGGCGGGATAAAGCATCAGCAATATCATTATCAATGCCTGGTACATGTCTAGCCCTGAAAAGCACGTTGAGGCGTAGGCTATGTAACACGAATTGGCGAACTAAAGCCATCACCCTGGGCAATTTAGATGTCTGAGCATTGACAATGTGCACTACCACAGTATTGTCACACCAAAAATGGACCACTGAGTCGGCCCACTCCTTGCCCCATGGCATCAAAGCTCCCAGAATTGGAAAAAACTCAAGGAATGTAAGATCGCGGAGGCGATCCGTGCCCCGCCATTCTGGAGGCCATTGGCCATAAGCCCACCTCCCCTGGAAGTAAATCCCATATCCCAGGGAGCCGGAGGCATCCGACTGCACATGAAACCTAGGTGAGACTAAAAGGTCAGACCTCCAAAAGGATACCCCGTTGAAGTCCCGCAGGAATGAGAGCCAAACCAAAAGGTCAGCCCGCATGCCCCTGGTTAGTCGGACCCTATGATGGCGCCTTGTCAGGCCAGACATGGCATCGCACAGGCGCCGAGCAAATGCCCTGCCAGGTGTAACTCCCCTTGCAGGCAAAGTTAAGATGGCCATGCAGTACCTGGAGCTCCCTAAGTGACACCTTACGTTTGTCCAGCAAGGCCAAAATCATCGCAGAGATCCGGGTGACCTTATCCATGGGTAACCGGGATGCCTGTGCGACCATGTCAATTTCGATACCCAGAAATGTGAGGGTAGTGGATGGGCCCTCGGTCTTTTCGGGCGCTAAAGGGACACCCAGTTCCTGCATTAGCGTCTGAAATGTGGTGAGGAGACGCGTGCATGTGTCCAAGCCCCGTTCACCCCCGAACAAAAAGTCATCGAGGTAATGAGCTACAGACCGAGACCCGGACCTGCGAACAAAGGCACACTGAAGGAAGGTGCTAAAACGTTCAAATGCTGAACAGGATATAGAGCAGCCAAAAGGCATTGCCTTATCTACATAGAACTTCCCTTGGAATCTAAAACCCAATAGCTCAAAGTCCTCAGGGTGCACTGGCAACAATCGGAATGCCGATTTGATTCACATTTTGCCAGGAGGGCACCCGGACCACAAGAGCGCACCATCCGTAAGGCTTGGTCAAAGGACGTATACCTGACCGAACAAAGGTCATCAGGGATAGCATCATTGACAGAATAACCCGCCGGGTACGATAAATGGTGGATTAAACGAAATTCCCCCGGGGCCTTCTTGGGTACCAACCCAAGAGGGGAGACCTTCAGGTTGGGAAAGGGTGGCACAGAAAAGGGGCCCGCCACCCTCTTGGCCCCAACCTCCTTAGCAATACTCAGGGCAGCCACCTCCTCTCTACCTTTCAGGGACAGTAAATTGGGTGCATCTTGGGGTCCCCGCACTCCTTTGAATGGGATTCGAAAGCCCCACTGGAAACCCTCAAGGAGGTACTTCGCATCCTCTCTCCGTGGATAAGTTGAGAGCCATCGCTCCAACATATACACATTAACTGGGGAGGGGGCCTTTTGCCTGGCTAGCTCCCTCAGCAGCCGCTCTGCCCGCTCCCTGTCCACCTCTACCTCTGCCCATGACCCGCCGGCCCACGGATACGCGGCGGCGGCATGGGGGCCAGCGCAAGAGGGACACTCATGTTTGTATCGGCACTGCCGCTTATTGCACACACCGCTGGCCAAGAAGCTCCAACACAGCAAGCGGGCTGAACCCCCTGCCACGCCAGCTGGCGGGAAGCCTTCATTGGAGCAGCTCGCTGAATGGCATGGCCACAATGGTACCTATCCCCAGGCGCCGGATGCATGGGGGTCATGTACAATAGCCACAATTTCTGACAGGGCTCATCCCATCTCATCTCCGGGTGCAAGGGCACCCTCATTCTGAATTCCTCATCGTAAGCCAACCACGATGGGCCAGGAAAATCCACCATCGCCCTGTAAATATTGTCCAAATATTGGACCATAGGAATGGCCAGGTCTGGCCGGGCCCTGAGGTACACCACCATATAAATAAGATATGCGGGCAACCAGTTGGCCCAGGTGCGTGGTGGCTTACGACGGCGGGACAGCTCTTTGTCTTTGTCATCCTGTACCTCTCTCTCCTCCTTAGGAGGAGCTAGCCAGGCAAAAGGCCCCCTCACGGTTCAATAGAGAGAATATATCCACGTACTCCCCCCGCCAAATCTTTTCCCTCGTGACCTGGGACAAATGATCACCAAGGGGCAACGAATAACCAGCCGTCGGCAAAGCCGTCACTGGCACATTTGGTACTCAGGGCATACTCAGCGGAACCTGGACAGTCCCTGTGATGCCCGGCACTGGCCCGGGGGAGGAAACCCCCACCCCCAACGTTGCACCAGTATGGAACCAAGGGGCACTGGGATAAGGTGGCAACTGATGCCCACTCGCCTCAACATTACGAGGCCATGGCCACTGAACCCCACCATTGGAAGTGGACTGTGGTGTGGGTGCATTAACTTGAACCTGATACTCAGTAGTTGCACCCCCGTGAGCCGCCCCCACTGGGGGTTCCGGCTCACGGCGGGTGTCGGAGCTCGCGACCGAAATCGAGCTCTGGGGCCGCACCTGACCACTCTCCTGCTGTAGCTCTGGCCGAACAGGGAGCTGCAAGACACCGGCCGGGGTAGGCCGGAGCGTCTCCAGCAGCTCAACCCGGATAGCCGCTTGCTGCAGTGTGGCAGCCATTGAGGTAGGCGGAGGACCCAAAGGTGCCCCCGCAGCAAATGAAGGGCCGCTAGGCACGGGGTTGTGTGCCATCCCTAAGGATGCCTCGAGCACAGCTAAATGCGTTAGCAATGCATCGACTGCCACAGATCCCCCAGTATAAAGTGGGCCAGGTGGGCCGGACGGCCCACCAGGCATTGGACCAGGAACCCCGGTATGAGAGCCTGGGCCCGCATAGGGCCATGCCCAAAACTCCGGCCCATGAGGGGCCGGAGGTGGAACGTGCTGTGCCCCAGCACCGGACCCACCCCCGCTGCCCGGGCCCATGGCCGGTATCTGCGGGCCGAGGGCCAAAGCCCCAGAAGGGCCAGCCGAAGGCTGACCGGCCGAGGGCCAAGCAGCCTGCATCGCCCCACCGGTATCGGTGGGGGTAGAGCCTTGGCGCGTGGGCGCAGCCCTGGTCCTCCGACCCAAGGGCTGGCCCCCACGTTGCGCAGGGCCAAAAGTCCTCCCCATGGGCCGCGGCTTCATCGCCGAGGCCCTCCATTTGGGAGGCATATCGGAAGGAGCTCCGTGCGAAATCCTTCCTTCCCAGCCGGGAAGGACCAAGGGGGAAACAAACAGCGACGGAGAAAACTTCTCTCCGTCGCTCTTTTTAAAATGGCAGCTCGGCTGCCTCGTGGCCACCCCTTTTATAGAGGGGTGGCCACGCCCCCTAACTCACCTGGATGTCTGAGTCCGGGTGGGGGGCCCCCGCAAAGAGCGCGGCGGCCATTTTGGCGCCGTGCTTTCATTCTTGCAAGATCAAGT
This sequence comes from Bradypodion pumilum, assembly GCA_035047305.1. NCBI lineage: Eukaryota > Metazoa > Chordata > Lepidosauria > Squamata > Chamaeleonidae > Bradypodion > Bradypodion pumilum. The sequence continues at coordinate 75,445,953 of JAWDJD010000002.1, read as the reverse complement.
ACACTGAATAGATTAAGGAATAATGTTTTTCCTTGGTCTCTATTTTGTAGACATACCTCACAGACATTCTCACAATAGGCTTATGAAGTAGATGAGACTAAGAGAGAGTGGATCACTGAGGACTTGATTTTTTAGGGAATATGTCAATTATTTTCACAAAATGAATGATCTGAAGAAGGCTTTCCCTTTCATATAAAATGAAAGGACTAATGTATGCAAAATGTGAAAATGAATGATCCCTCCTCCCCCCCCCCAAGCATTCCACAATGAAACAAAATTTATCTGTGAACATCCCTAGGAGTGATGGCAGTTCCAGTTACCAATTTGCCTTACTGTCATTCTCAGCTTTTTCTTTCTTGGTGCTTCCTGATGGCTAACATCCAAACTTCCACCTAATTGCTTCTACTTTTCTGTATCTGACACAGGCAGTGCTTTTTGCCTCCTCCAAAAGTTAGATTGCATTCCAAGTTGGTTGGGCAGACTATGTCTCAGATTTGGTCATAAACGAAGAAAAAAGTAGCATATCACATGGATGAAGAAAGTGGGAAACACTGCTCTACAGTTTTTCGAACTGCATAATTGCTTAGATCTGTGGGTCAGTATGAAAAAAAAATTGCCTAGAAATTACATTCCATGTTCTTTCTCCTTCCCTTTTGTTGTTTTTCCTTTTGTCTTCTTTATGTTTTTGAACTGTATATGCAGATAAACTATGTACTGTAGTATCAAAACCAATCTTCACGAGCTACCACTGAGAGTAAGGTGAGAGCCTAATGCAGAAGACCCATGCTTGTGTTATTTCACTATACAAAACCTACTAAAAAAATTAGGTAGGTGTTGTGTCCGAGCCTTAATTAAAGTATATTGCTTAGAGCAATTATGACCAAACTATTGCTGCATTGCACCCTCTTTGGTGCAAGGTGCCCTGTTCCTATATTGTTATCATTCTAGTTGGTTCTGCACAGGTTTTCCTGCCCTTACTTAGTCAAGGCAAATGTATTCCTTAGACTGGCTTCCTGTAGTTATATAAGTGTTACTTTGCCCCTGTTTTCCAGTGTTCAATGGTCATACGTGATCGAAAGTTCAGCTGACACACGTAACTCCTTTCTGTACTCAACTATAATAAACTACCTCTTGTTTAGCCCGAAGTGCTGTCATGTGCGATTCCTCTTCAATACACAACAGTAGGAAAAAAGAACAGAATCCAGCTGTACCAACTGTATCTCTAGACAACTCCCCCCCCTCCACAAGCTCCTCTGAGTAAGAGGGTACCTTGGAAGGTCCCTCAAGAACAGAAACATTAGTGTTTTAGCCATATGAATTCATATGCTTTATGTGGGGTACTGGCAGACAAACTATTTAAATCTACATTTCAGTATTGGCTTTTCTCACTATTGGAAGAACTCTACCATGCTGTATCTCAGCTGTCTGGTGAAACCTCGTGGTACAGACTCCAGGACTATCCATTTATCCCTATGTCTGTCCATCCATCTCTCTCTCTCTTTCCCCAAGAAAATGCCAGTACCCAATACAGCACCTGGTATCTAGGGAAGAAGGTTTCCCTTGCTCGAAAGCCAGTCGTATCCGACTCTAGGGTGCAGTGCTCATCTCTGTTTCTAAGCCGAAGAGCCAGCGCTGTCTGCTTCTGCAGACGTTTCCGTGGTCATGTGGCAGGCATGACTAGACACGGAACGCTGTTACCTTCCCACCGAAGTGGTCCCTATTTATCTACTTGCAAAATTATTCTTCAACTACAGCTTCTAGATATTTCCTGTTGCAACTCTGAAAGTCTGAGTAACAATTACACAGAGATGGTCTTATGTTTCCAAATCAGAATCTTGACCATACTTTAATTTTTATGCACTAAAGAGCTCCTACTAGCAATGTCATTGTGCTGTTTTCTGCAAATGAATGCTGTTGAAAGTTGCAACAACCACTTTTATCAGGAAGGAGAGAGAGTGCTCTCTCTGGTTTGCATCTTTTTATTGCTATCAGCTGTTTGGTTTCGAATAAACCCATGTGGGATACTTACAAATAAAATAGAATTTGAGTTTGAAGTAGTTTAAAATACAGACTTATATATTTTTAAAAATGGGTCTGTCAAAGCCCCATGGTCTATTTTTGGCTTAGACTCAGTCATTTTTGAAATAAATAAATAAATTATATTTTAATTCATTTAATACTCATCTCTCTTTCTCTCACTCACACATGGTGCCAGTCTTTGCAATCCAAATAAAAAGCTCTTTTCCTCCCCTCCCTGTCTGTCTATTGACTCTGTTAAAATTTGTTCATTAAATACAAATATCTAAACTGGCAGCTTTCAGATTTGCTTTTCATCATGAGACCAACAGTGGAAATTAGTCAGTATGTGAGTTTTGCCAGTCCAGCCTACGGGTCTTTAGCCTTGCCATCTCTTTAATTTAAACAGCCAATATTTAATTAGATTTCAGTGGATCACATTTCAGAAAGCTGTAACATTTCATCATTTCCAGAGGTGTCAAAGAGCTCAAAAACGTGAGTTTCATTCCAGTATTTGAGGGCACTTCCAGCAATGATTCAGATGGGCGAGACCTTTTCGTCACTTTAAACAAGTCCTCTGGGGAAAAGTTTATATCTTTAGTTCTACTCTAAGCACTATAGCTAAAAAGATTTATCCTGCAAAGTGTTGAGAACTTATATTTCAGCACATTTAGGCTTAAAGGCTTTGTTGTGTCTATATGATGATGCTCAAAACCTAGTGCAGATCTACCTCCAAAGGCCAAGCTCCTTTTTTTAGATGGTTAGTTAAGAACAAATCATTCATGGTTTATATCATTGCTTTATTTTCAGAGTACATTAACACTGGTGGCCTAAAGAAACTTCCCCAAAGACCTTTTTCTTATTTGTTCTAAACTGGCTGCACAAACTATTATAGCAGCATATTGTCTACTAAACTTATTTAGTTCCCTGCCACCAAGGGTCTGAGGAAACTATATTGGCCCCACTGTCTAACCTGTAAAATAGGTTAGATTGAATGTCACTGGCCTTCAGTCACCTGTGTTCAAGCCTTCATTCAGCTTTAAAGCTCACTTTTCACCAACATTAGATAGACACGCTGACCTCTAAAAAAACATTGATTTTTATTTTACCTCATATGTCATTTTAATTCACCTTATCTGTTTAAGGTCACCCAATTAATAATGTGTCCTCCTGGTTCAGAAATCTATAGAAAAGACATTGGCAGAATTCATGTTGTGCAGTTACACAAATGGTCAGACTTTTAGAAGTAAATTGCAGAAAGTTGAAAAAACCAATAGACATTATCTGTTCCATACCAAGTTGCATGATACAATAAATAAAGTTTACAGTTATTTTTAACTCATGGCAGTTCACTTCCATAAGCTATGTTACATGTGTAACTGTTTAACAGGATTTCAGCCCTTATCTATACCTATAAAAAGAGGCCTTAACAGTTGGGGTCGTTCAAAGGCTCCCCCACCAGGCCCAACCATCCCCGACCTAGCCTTCCGCACTCACCATAACCCTTGCCTTCTCAGCACCGCAGGATTTTGGACGTCGCTGGTGGGGCAGTAGCCCCATGAATGCAAACAAATGGAAACAACTTCAATTCCCAATGTCCTCTGCGCCGCGGCACGCATCAGCCAATCAGGCGGAGAGGCTCGAGCAAAAAGAATGTTGGGAACCGCAGCACGCCCAATTGAAATCGAGCCACAGGAAAAAAACTGGCACACGAACGCAAACAAAACAAACAAAACTCCAAGTCCCAGCGTCCTACGCACCATGAGCACTTCAGCCAGTCAGGCTGAAGGGTGCGGGCACGCAGAATGCTGAAAAAGCCAGCGCATGAAAAATAAAATAAAAACACGCCGGTCCCCCACAACGGGAGCGCAAGTCCGCCACAGGCAGACACAGCACCTCACGGCCTCGCAAACAAACACAAACAATCATGGTGAGACCACTGCTGGCCTTCTTTCCTGGAGCAACGGGAAGAGGGACTCCCTCTCCTCCACACTATCCCACCAAAGACATGGCGAGAGCACCGCTGGCCTCAAGGTCAGTTGAGCTGGGGTGGAAAAAATATCACCAGCAGGCAGCAGTTCATCAGGGGAAGCACCCTCCCTGGCGAATGACTGGCTGCTGCCTTTGTACTTCTGATGGAGGTAATGCAAAAGCAGCAGCCAGCAATCCGCAAGGAAGAGCACCACCCCTTATGGATTGCTGCCTGCTGATCTCTGGTTAGGTAAGCCAGGAGAGAAAGGAGACAGAGAGGAAAGAACCATTGTCAGGCAGATAGCTCTTCTCTGCCTCCTTTTCTCCCGACCTACCTAACGAACCTTCTTGGGGGAAGAGCCAGCTGACTGCCGGCTCCTCCTTTTCTCCATTGCTGCATCGAAACTAAAATTCAAAGCAGCAATGGGGAGAAGAGGAACCGACAGGCAGCCCATTCTTCACACAAAAATACACAACAACAACAAAACCAAATATTTACCCAAAATGGCAAACACCAAAAATAATAAAACACAAATAAATAAATAAATAAACACATCAACCAACAAAACAATAAACAACAAAATCCACAAACAAAAATGCCCAAAATACCATGAAAGCACAGAAAAACACCTAACTACAACAAAAAGATACCTAACTCAAACAACAAAAATACCACACATTAAACAAATAATCACAAAAGAAATCAGAAACATAAAAAACAACCAGAAATAAACAAAACAATTAAACACATCTAAACCCCAAAAAACCACAAAAGAAGAAACAGAAATACCTACCAGTCCAACACCAAAAAAACAACAAAAAACAAAAACAAAACCCAGATAAAAAACCCAGAGAACTCACCAGCACATCATCCCTCCACAACTCCAGAACAGAAATGAAGAAACAAAGACTACTTACCGGAAGAAGCCCCACCTAGAGGCCGGGAGAGAAAAAACAAGTCAAACAAAAAGAGAATCCAACACTATTACTATCAGCCCCACCTAGAGGCCACAAGAGTAAAAACAAGTCAGAAAAATAAGAAATAAATCAAAATCACAAATAAATCTAATAAAATAGATCAAAAAAGTCACAAACCACAAATGCAAAACACACCCACCCAAACCACCCTTAACCAAAAGAACACACAAATAAAACCTGCCTGGCTGGCCAGGCACAAATATGCTAGTATATTATATTTTAATTGCCTGGATTTAGACATTTGTTGTCTCATGATATATTTCTTCAAAATCTCACTCTAAACTCTCTGTTAGGCAATTTGAGCCTATGGATTTATAGCAGGGATCCTGTGAATCCTAGTGCTTTTCATTTAGAAAATGATAAAATGTTAAAATGATAAAATATTTAAAGTCCCAGTATAGTAGCAAAGGATGTCTTGTTTTAGTAAAAACAAATATCTTATAACTTACTGCTTTTATTGACATGCTAATAGTATTGCCTAATTTGGTGCTGAACCTATTACCAAACCCCCTTCATTCATTACCAATAAGCATAATGAATCCTTGTAGGGCTAAATTGGTGACTTGGAAGAGGAACATACATGAGGGCAAAGCAATGGTTTTAATCCAAAGAAGTGAAGGAATATTTGGTTCTTTGGAGAATACTGGTTTTATTTGAATATCATTTGAGTTTTCCTTGATTTTCTTCTGATCAGTTTAAAAATGGACAAATATTTCAACTTTGCTTCAGATTCCAAATAATTTCCAAATCACAAGAACATCCTTCTTTAGCACATTGTGCAAAACATTATAAAGAAATCAGAAATACCAGAAAATAAACAAAAAAAACTATTGCAAAAGGATAATAAAACATTGTTTTACCAAAGATCTAACTCCTAAAGTTTGCAGGATATTTTTATTTTATTTTATTTTGACAGAATTTTAAGGGCTATTTCCAGAGCTTAGGTTTGGACATTATTGCAGTATGCCAAGGTACAAACTGAAATATTTTAAAATCCCTTTCACCTCTCTATTAAAATTTTAAAATAAAACAAAGAAGATGCTCCTTGTTGTGGATGAATTCAACAAAAAGCAAAATTATTCAGAAGTGGGCTGTTAATATGGTTCCAGGAGATGTGCCAAGAAATGCAGGTGTGAGTGGAGTCCATCTCTTTTTGCAGCTGCCAATCTGCTAAGCAGAATCAGAAATAAATCTAGCCAACAAGAACAACATGGCTCTGCAAATGGTAAGTAGCATCCCTTTAACAGTTCAATCCCATCTTTTATCAAATAATTACAGACTGAAGAGGTTTGTGCTCAAACGTCCTCAACAAATCCAGTATTCTTAATTGCAATCTTGTTTTGCCAAAGCTAAATCATTCTGCAGTCAACATTGCATAAGAGACCTAAAGATTGGAAAAGTTCCTTCTAGGGACAGCAGTTTTCCTTTGCTGAACCACCAAACTTTCAGAATAAACCTGTAAGCTTCATAAAAGGTGACTTTAATAGCCACAACAACTTGTGGGGCTATGAAGACAATGATGAAAGTGGAGAAGCTGTTGTAAAATGGGCAGAAACCTTTCAACTATCACTCATCCATGACAGCAAATTACCAGCATCTTTTAACAGTGGCAGATGGAGGAGAGGTTATAACCCAGACCTAATTTTCACAAGTTGAGCATGTAGCATATCACCCCATTCTATGTGAGATCACAGCTGCTGTTTGACCACAAGTTGTGACATACTGAAGAAGGTACAACTTTAAAAATGCTGATTGGCCCAAGTTTTCAGCGGTGTTGGGTGGAATAGTGGCAGATATTAATCCAGACCCCACACCATGTGATAAGTTTATAGATGCTGTCCAGAAATGCTCTAGGAAATCTATCCCTCAAGGGTGTAGGAAGTCCTACATCCTTGAGAGATAGATTTCCTAGAACATTTCCTACATCCAAGGTCTAACACATGAAACTGTTAACTTACTAAATGAATATTTTACCCTTTTTGATGCAAATCCACTCAGCGAAGAGGCCATTAAAGCCAGACAACAGGTAGTGCCAGCTATCTCAGAGCACAAAAGGGAAAATGGATTAAGCTCATAGAAGAAATCAACGCAAGTTGCAACAGTCAAAAAGCATGGAGACTACTTAATCATCTTAATAATGATGTAACCAAATGACCGGTACATGCCAATGTCTCAGGTAACCAAATTGCCCACCAGCTATAATTTAATGGGAAACTAGATTCCAACCCACAGAAAAACAATCCACTGTAAAACAAACAATGGGTAAGAGGGAATGAGGAAGGGAAGACAAATAATCTGACTACCCCCTTACCATAGGAGAGCTAGAAGAGGCAATACAGATGTAAGAATGGTAAAGCATGGATGAAATTTGGGTTCAACAGATCAAATTTTTTGGATCAATCATGAAAAAATGTTTACTTAACCTGTATAATAACTGCTTGAATGTAGTCCAGATTCCAAAGATATGGTTTCAGACCTGGCAAAGATTGTACAGCACAAATTCTTAAATTAGCACAGCACATAGAAGATGGTTTTGAACTGAAGGAAAACACAGGCATAGTGTTTATAGATCTCAATGCAGCTTATGACACAGTCAGCCACAAGGCCGCTGAAGCCTTGACCATGAGGTGCACCGGTCCCGAAGAGACCGCACACTGGGGCTGCTTCCAGTGCACCTTCGGGCTTTGGCCCTGGGTGAGGCATGTGTGGGGGGCATTGTGTGCAGGAAGTACAGATGAGCCTAAGGATTCAGGAAGAAGCACGCCTGGCAAGTTCCCCCTAGCCATGCTGCTCTGGGCAAGCGGTGTTGGCAGGGCAGTGGGTGGGTGAAGCAGCGGCTCTCCCTCCCCAGCACAGGAAGGCCGGAGGCCGGCAACGGCTTCAGCTCCTCGTCATGGAGGCAAAGCTGCATCTTCCAGTGAGACTCTTCTCTTACTCTTTCTCTCTCTCTGGGTGGGGATGGGGGGTAGGTGTGGTGTGGTGTGTGTGTGTGTGTAAAATGGGGTGAATGGAGGGGGGAGGGTGTGTGTGTAAAATATGGGGGGATGGAGGGGTTTATGTGTAAAATGGGGGGAATGGAGGGGAGTGTGTATGTGTGTGTAAAATGGGGAAATGGAGGGGGGAGGGTGTGTGTGTGTGTGAAATGGGGGAATGGAGGGGGAAGGGTGTGTGTGTGTGCGCGCGCGTGAAATGGGGGGAATGGAGGGTGTGTGTGTGTGTGTGTAATGATGAGCTCCCATCTCAGTCCCAGCTCTTGCCAACCTAGCAGTTCAAAAGCAAGAAATTGCTAGTAGATATCCTTATTTATCTACTTGCAATTTCTTGCTTTCGAACTGCTAGGTTGGCAAGAACTGGGATGGATGACGGAAGCTCATCATTAGGAACGTAAATAGTGTTCTGTGCACTCTACTGTCTAGTCATGCCTGCCACATGTCCATGGAAACAGCTGCGAATGCAGACAGCGCTGGCTCATTTGCTGTAATCAGAGATGAGCACTGAACTCTAAAGTTGGATACAACTGGCTTTCAAGCAAGGCTTAAAGACTAACTGCTGTATTTTAATGTGAGCTTTTGTGGATCAAGTCCACTGGCTCTTTGGCTGTAATCAGAGATGAGCACTGAACTCTAAAGTTGGATGCAACTGCCCATCAATTTCTTTTGGGAAACTGTGTATTCCACCCACCGCCCCCGCCCCAATGTGAGGAGAGAGAAAAGTGTGTGTGTGTGTGGGGGGGGGATAGGATTGCTCAGTACGGGGCCCAGAAATTTCTGATGGCGGCCCTGGTCAGCCATGCAGCCTTGCTGAAGAAAGTCTCCCACATCACAAAGGATTTTAATTCACAAAAATCATAAGCTGTTTATTGGGAAACCGTCTATTTTTCTGTCAATTTCCAATGACAACACAGCCAATGGAAAATTTGAAGAAGTGGCCTCTCACAGGGCAGTGTGCTAGCTCCCACATTGTTTAACATATATACTAATGATCAACCACTGCTGGAAACCATGAGGAGCTTTCTTTATGCTGATGACCTGTCAATTGCCGCACAGTGCACAACCTTTGAGGCTGTTGAGAAAAATCTAAGGCTTTGAATTTAATGGCTATATATTATAAGGATAACCAACTGAAACCAAACTGCCTAAAAATCAACTCTGTGTTTTTCATTTGAAAAACAATGAGGCATCAAGAAGCCTGCAGGTGATTTGTAATGGCACCAGGCTTGAACATTGCATCACCCCCAAATTCCTGGTGGGTTACCCTGGATTGAATTCTCACTCTCAAGACCCACTACTTTAATACCAAAGAGGAGGTTTTTGCCAGGAACAATATTCTGAGGAAAATAACAAGCACAAGTTGGGGTGCCCAACCACACACATTAAGAACTGTGCTAGGTTTATGTTACTCTGAAGGAGAGTATGCCTGTCAAGTGTGGTGCAGATCAAAGCATGGAGGGCAGGTGGATGTAGCCCTAAATGAAACAGCAAGACTGGTCTCAGGATGTCTAAAATCAACCCTGATACAAAAGTGCATTACTTAGCTGCCATCCCTCCATCAAAATTACGTCGAGAAAGTGATGCTCAGAAAGAGTGGGTCAAAGCAAGTTCCTTGGAGTGGCCAACCTAACTTTCTGGGGGAGAGCATTCCACTATCAGAGCAGCCACAGAGAATGGCCTCTCTTGTGTCCTCATCCAATGAGCCTGTAATGGCAGTTTTATGAAACTTTATTTTCAATTTTAGGTGACAAGGCTGAATTAGGAGTGTGTTGTATTTGTCGTTTTCAAGTACTTTTAAATCTGAAGTGAATAATTGTGTGTAAGAGACATCAGAGTTTGGGCTAAGATTCTACTATAAGTGTTGTTGACTTGCTTTCTCCTTCTGTAAAGGGTTATTGTTCTGTAATTGTGTTAAACCAACACTTCAATAAACATTATAGGTAATGTGATAAACATTATGACCAGGGAACAAGAAGGAAGTTAATTATTTATAATTAAGTCACTAGCAATACTTCCACAGAGGTAATCTGAATCATGTTTCTGCCTCCCTAGATGAAAAAACAAGTATGCTTATTCTTGCTGCTTTAGGAAAGTTTTGGGTTATAAGTAGAAAATGTATTATTAAAATGCAACCTTTTTAGGGTGTGTGAAAAAAAAGGAAAGATAAGGTTTTAGGTATTTGTAAGGAATTTTTTTCCTGTGGTAGGAGTAATGATGCCATAGATTGCATTAAGATTTTAAATGCTAAGGCCATTTAAATTTGTGTAATATTAATGCAAACTATGTAGGCTGCATTCATGTCACAGATAATCAAATATAGAATGGTGTTGAATTCTACAAACCTCATTAGCTGGCGAAAGGGAGAGAAATGGGAATGGACATTTTGACCAAGACCAGTTTTTAGCTGAACAGTTCATCAGTCTGTACTTTTATTACTACATTTGTACGGCAGCCAGCATTATAGTGGAATGTGATTAATAGCAATATACATTTTGATACTGCTTTTCATTAACTGGTACTAATTGTATTGTAGCTGCTCTTCAACAACTAGCCATGTGTACCTGCAGTAATGTTGTAGCAAACTTACTATGTGTGCTAGTTTGCTCTCCATAGTTGGAGGCTACTAACTTTTTACTTAATATTACATTCAATATTTGCTAGCATCTTTTTTCGTACCCCTGGAGAGGCAATGCCAGCCAAATAATAGACTTTTTCAGTGATGGTAGGTTTCAGGCAGGTAGTCATAACCCTGCATGAGTCATTTAGAGCTGCATCCACATTTTGGCATGTGCTAAATTATACATATGTATATTCTGCTTTGGATTAGCATAGGGACACAATTGTTGTTGTTGTTGTTTGTGGATGTGCACTCCAGGCTGAATTATTTAATTCCCTATGTTATTTCTGACAGCAACTTTCTATTTGGTGTTTAGATATTTTGTTTGTTTGTAAATAAGGGCTCAATCCAGAGTGATGCCAGAATTCTTTGAGGAGGGGAATTTTCCATTATATTGCTTTTCCAGCTATCTCAGAGCTTCTTCTCCTTTCTCTGTTCTTTAAGTAGAAGGCACAGACCTGTGTTTTAAAAAGTTTTAGTTTCAGCTCCTAATGCAAAGGTTAGCAGCTGTTCAATGGATTCAAACATTTCTTCCTGGACTGTCAAGGTGAGATCATCAGCATAAATGAAATTCCTGGCATATGGGAACATCAGTTGATAATTTATGTAACTGTTAAAAGGTAATATTGTCAAGATACCAACCTGTGGCAGACCTGTTACCAGATAGGCTTCCAGAAATCACACATGTAAAAAGATACACCCATATTTGATCTGAGTTTCTTTAGGTTATGGAGTCCAGAGTGGGTCAGGGAGAACAAACACACTCTCTTAACCCACTCGGTCTGTGCTCATGGGGCAGGGGGCCATGGAAATGTGATGTGGGTGCTTGTGTAGTACTATAGGGAAAGAGGAAAAATTGAGAAAAAATGTATAAAAGATTAAAAACATGAAAAGTATGAAAGCGCGGCGCCAAAATGGCCGCCGCGCTCTTTGCGCCCCCCCACCCGGACTCAGACATCCGGGTGAGTTAGGGGGCGTGGCCACCCCTCTATAAAAGGGGTGGCCATGAGGCAGCCGAGCTGCCATTTTAGAAATAGCGACGGAGAGGAGAAGTTTTCTCCGTCGCTATTCGTTTCTCCAGTCTTCGGCTTTTTAGCCAGTTCGGCGCTTGTGATCCCCGGACAGGGATCGTCTTCCTTCAGAGATGCCTCCCAAGAGGAAGGCCACGGTGACCAGCCTCAGGATGGCCCTGCAGGGGCTTCGGCCCCCGGCCCGCAATTGCCGGCCATGGGTCCAGACAACGGGGGAGGGCCTGGTGCGGTCACCCAGCAGGGCTTGCCTCCGGCCCCTCATGGGCCGGAGTTTTGGGCATGGCCCTCTTCATGACCTGGCTCCCAAATGGGGGTCCCCAGTGTATGAACCAGTGGGCCGTGTGGCCCACCTTGCCATGGCTGCGCCCCTGCAATGGAGCAAGACAACACCTTTACCCACCGTTACCGGTGGGATGGGGCAGATTGGGATATGGCCCTCGGCTCTCAGCCTCAGGCCGGCCCTTCAGGGGATTCGGCCCTCGGCCCGCAGTTGCCGGCCATGGGCCAGAACGATTGGGGAGAGGGCCTGGTGCTGGCACACAGCACGTTTTACCCCCCCCAGGGGCCGGAGTTTTGGGCATGGCCCCTATTCTGGCCCAGGATCTCAAATTGGGGCCTCTGGCCCAATCCCTAGCCGGCCGGCCGGCCCACCTTGCCCACCTTATACTAGGGGTTTCCGTGGCAGGGGATGCTTGGTTAGCATGTTTAGCTGTGCTGGAGGCATCATGGGCAATCCAGTGGGAGGGGGCCCTTCCCTATCTACCGGGGCCCTTCGTGTCTACCGGCTACTTCGACTGCTGCCACTCTGCAACAGGCTGCCAGCCGGGTCGAGCTGCTTGAGACACTCCGGCCTGTGTCTGCCGCCGTCTCGCAGCTCCCTGTTTGTCCAGAAATGCAACTGGGGTGTGGTCGGATGTGGCCCCAGAGCTCGATTTCGGTCGCCAGCTCCGACGCCCGCCGTGGGCTGGATCCCCCAGTGGGGGTGGCTCACGGGGGTGCAACTAGTGAGTATTAGGTTCAAGTTGAATGCACCCACATCACAGTCCACTTCCAGCGGTGGGGTTCAGTGGTCATGGCTTCGCCAATTTGAGGCTGGTGGGCATCACTTGCCAGCCTATCCCAGTGCCCCTTGGTTGCATTCTGGCACGACGTTGGGGGTGGGGGTTTCTGCCCTCGGGGCAGTACGTGGCATCGCATGGGCTGTCCAGGTCCCACTGCGTATGCCCCGTGTACATCATGTACCGGTAACGGCTTTGCCGATGTCTGGTTATTCATTGCACCCTGGTGATCATTTGTTCCAGGTCACGGGGGGAAAGATTTGGTGGGGGGAGTACGTGGATATATTCTTCCTATGAACCGAGATCCCAATAAGGATAGGCGGTGCGGACAGGAGGACAGAGACATGTGCGGTCCCGCCATAGTAAGCCACCACGCACTGGGGTGTCCGCCCCCGGGACAGTGCTGAGCATCGCAGGGGCTGTCCGGGTCCTGCTGCGCATGCCCTTTATGCAGAATGTCCCGTCGAGGGCTTTGCCGATGGCCGGCTATTACTTGCCCCTGGGTGATTATTGGCCGCAGGCCATGAGGGGTAAGGGCTGGAGGGAGACATATGGATATTCTCCCTATTGAACTGCGAGCCCACTAGGAGGAGAGAGAGGGACAGGGCGACTGAGACAAAGAGATGTCCCATCGTCGTGAGCCACCGCGCACCTTGGGCCACCTGGTGGGCGGCATACCTTGTACGTATCGTGGTATGCCGCAGGGCTTGACCTGCTTGGGCCATCCTGGTGCTTCCATTCATCGCTAATATTTGCAGGGCGATGGTTGATTAGATGGGCCCATGGCAGTTGGTTTATGGTGAGGAATGTGGATTAGGGTGGCTCTGTACCCTGAGGGGAGGTGGGATGAGCCCTGTCAGCGAGTGTGCTCGTGTACATCACTCCCACGTGACTGGTGCCTGGTGATAGGTACCATGGTGGTCATGCTGAGCAGCGGGCTGCTCAGACACAGGCTCCATGCTAACTGGTCGGGCAGGGGGTTCCAGCCCGCCTGCTGTGTTCGGCCTGCTCAGCTGACGATGCGTGTACTAAGCACCACGGTCGTTACCGACTTCGTGTCCCCTTTTGCGCTGGCCCTCATGCCGCCTCCGCGTGCCTGCGGGTTGGTGGGTTACGGGGCTGAGGTAGGGGTGCACAGGGGCGATCTGAGCTCCGTCTGAAGCAACTAACCTTGTCATAAGCCCCCCCCCGCCCCAATTAGTATAGTCAGCCTGGAGAGATGGCACTCAGTTCATCCAAGAAGGGATTGGGCGGGATACCTGCTGGAGGGTTTTCTATGGGGGTTTTTGTATCCATTCGGGGGTGTTGAGGGTCCCAGGATGCTACTAATCTGGTTCCCTTGCAGGGTAACGAAGAGGGGGCTCCACTGTCCACAGCTAAGGGAGTTGGGGCCCTTCTTGGAAACACCTTTCCTAAGTCGAATGTCTCCCCCATGAAGCTCATACTGAGCTAGAACTAGGGTGAATGTCATTCAATCCTCCATTCAGCTTACCCTGTGGGTTCTCCATTCAGGGATGCCATTCCTGATGACCTTGTTCAGTCAGGTACTCGTAGTTGGTTCGGCTACTATGGGTGGCACGCTCACGCAGTTCTGGTGCTGTTTTGGCACAGTGTGATATGCACTCGGCTTTCAGATTATTGCCAGTGCACCCAATGATTTAGACCTATTGGGTTTTTTAGGTTCCGAGGGGAATTTTACTTAGATAAGGCCAACCCCCTTCTGAATGAGTTAATTCATGTTCAGCACTCGACCGATTGGGGACTTCACTCAGTGGCCATTTGCTCACAGGTCGGGGTCTCGGTCTCTAGCCCATAACCTCGATGACTTTTGGTTCGGGGGTGAACGGGGCTTGGACACGTGCACGCGTCTCCTCATTACAATTCAGACACTCAGGTGGGAACTGGGTGTCCCCTTGGCGCCTGAATAGACCGAGGTCCCATCTACTAAGCTCACATTTCTGAATCGACTCTGTCGCGTGGGCGTCCAGGTTTACCATGAATATGGTGGCTTGGAGCTCCGCGGCGAGTTTGGCATTGATTGCCAGACATAAAGTGTGCCCTCGTGAGCTGCAGTTAATTCATGGCCACCTTAATTTTGTCCGGTCTGGATCAAATTACTCCTGGGTTTAACGGGGTCTCTTCCTGGAGATCAGACCTGATGGTCTGCCCTAGATTTCAAGTACGGTCGGATACCTCCAGCTCCCGGACTTATGGGGGTTTACTCTGAGGGTGGGTGCACGGATCGCCTCCGCGACCTTACCTTCCTTTTTTAAAAATTTTTTATTGAGTTTTTAATAAACATACAAAAAAGAAAAGAAAACATTAACAATACATTAACAATACAATACACTAACAAATCCATAGTATCATACTAACAAACATTACTGTATGCTAGTACATAACAATATCTATACTCATTAATTACTATTTAACCACCAAATATTAAAAGCCATTATTTCAAAGTCCAAAACGATAGAAAGAAAAAAAAATGTTTTCCTGTACTACCACAAATCTTTTTAACAAATAATAATCACCCTGTGAATATGTACAATGCCCGGAGAGTTTATTTTCTACTCAACTCCAAAAACTCCTTTGAAATGGTACTGGTCCTGAACTATCACTTGCCATAATAGAGTGATCCACGAACGGTTTCCATATGTTCCAAAATCTGTTCTCTTTTAAATTATCTCTTTTGACTTTAATCTCCCATGTCAATTTATCGTTCAGTGCTAAACTCCACATTTCTTTATACCATTCTCCAATCTGTATATCTACATCTTTTTTCCAATTTCTAGCTATACATTGTCTACCCGTTGTCAGTACAATTTCCAATAATTCTTTTTCCTCCTTGTTTAAGCCCAAACCTTCCACATTCGTTAAAAGAATAGTACCCGACACCAACTTAACACTTTTACCCAATATTTCACCAAACTCATTTTCTATTCTTCCCCAAAAATCCCTCATTTTTTTACAGCTCCACCACATATGTTCGTATGTTCCATCAATTTCTTTACATCTCCAACATAACTTATCTCTTTTATTATCCATCTGGTAAAGTCTTAATGGTGTCAGGTACCATTGCCACAACATTTTAAAATTATGTTCTTTAATTCTTACAGACATTGTTCTCATAATCCTCTTTTTCCATTTATTTTTCCATTCCATCTCCCCAATTTTTATATTCAAATTTTGTTCCCACTTCCGTTTCAAGTCCTCCTTTGGATCTGCACCTCTATTCAGTATATTATAAAGCTTGCTTACAAGGCCTTTAATACTGCTTTCCCCTTTTCTAATCTTCCTTACCAATTCCTCAAACTCCGTATGTATTCTATCTATTCCTATTTCTCTTTTATATTTTTTATTCCAATTGTCCACCTTTAACTTCTGAAACCAATTCAAATTTAATATCTCAAACATTTTTTTCCGCTCGGCATCAGCATCACACACTTTTAACCAATCCTTCAATAACAGCGTCCCATTTTTATCCAATATTTCCCTTTTTTCTTTGTCTTGCATTTTTTCCCATTTTGGAGAGCACTGATGCTATGGTGCAATGAGTGGGCCTACTCAGTGGTCCAATTTCGGTGTGACAATGTGGCAGTGGTGCACATTGTCAACACCCAGACATGCAAATCCCCCAGGGTCATGACATTAGTTTGTCTATTCTTTTGAGAAGCCTACGCATAAATGTGCCGTTCTAGGCCAGACATGTTCTGGGTATTTATAATGACATTACTGCTGCTTTCCACCACCTGCAGATCACCTGGTTCCGTGCCTTACTCCGGAAGCAGAGGGATTCCACTCGCCACTTTTGGCCGATGGCTGGACGTTTGGCGAGGAGAAGGGAACCGGACAGGTCATTGGCAACTCGCACGCGTAAGGCGTATCACTATGCGTTCATGTGTCGTGTTTGGGAGGGGTGGACACGCGTCACCCCTGTTCCCAGAGTTTCTGACCCACCTTGCACGAGGCTGGCCTTCAGGTCGGAGGACCAGGGCTGCGCTCCCGCGGCAAGGGACTATCACAGCCTTGCCCACCGATACCGGTGGGGTGGTTCAGGCTGGTACTTGGCCCTTGGATGGCGGGCCTCCGGCCGGCCCCTCAGGGGCTCCGGCCCTTGGCCCGCAGTTCACTTGGCAGCCTGGCTCCAGCTCGGTGGCTGGCCAGCTACAGGCCGGCCCCTCAGGGCCTTCGGCCCCCGGCCTGCCGTTACCGGCCATGGGTCAGGGCAGTGTGGGAGGGCCTGGTGTGGTCATACAACGCGTTTCCCCTCATGGGCCCCTCATGGGCCGGAGTTTTGGCATGGCCCTATTCTGGCCCTGGCTCGCCAATTTGGGTTACCTTTCCAAATGCCTAGTGGGCCGTCCGGCCCACCCAGCCCGCCTTATGCTAGCCTCCTTCGGAGCGGGGGGGGGGCTCTTCTCCTTTTTCAACAGGGGCCCCTTCATCGACCCGGCTACCTTGCCGGCCACTATGCTTCAGCGGGCGGCCAACCGGGTCTAGCTGCGTGAGACGGTCCGGCCGGCTCAGCTGGTGTCTTGCAGCTCCCCGTTCTACCTGATGTACAGGCTGGGAGCAGTCGGGGGTGATCCCAGAGCTCGATTCCAGTCGTGAGCTCCGCCGCCCGCCGCGGGCCGGAACCCCCGGTGGGGGCGGCTCACGGGGGTGCACCTAGTGAGTATCAGGTTCAATTTGAGTGCACCAACACCACAGCCCACTTACGGTGGTGGGGTTTAGTGGCCCTGGCCTCGTCAAGTTGATGCGAGCAGGCATCAGTTACCATCTTATCCCAGTATCCCATGGTGCTAAATGGTCCCTCGTTAAGGGCGGGGGTGTCCGCCCCCAGGGCAGTGCCGAGCATCGCAGGGGCTGTCTGGGTCCTGCTGCATATGCCCTTTATACAGAACGTGCTGTCGATGGCTTTGCCGACGGCTGGTTATTCCTTGCCCCTGGGTGATCATTTGCCGCAGGTCATGAGGGATAAGGTCTGGAGGGGGATATGTGGATATTCTCCCTATTGAACTGTGAGCCCACTGAGGAGGAGAGAGAGGGACAGGACAACAGAGACAAAGAGCTGTCCCGTCGTCGTAAGCCACCGCGCATCTGGGGCCAACTGGCTGTCGGCATACCTTATATTTATGGTGGTATGCCGCAGGGCCCGGCCTGATTGGGCCATCCGATGGTTCCATCCATTGCTAATATTTACAGGGCGATGGTTGATTTGATGGGCCCATCGCAGTTGGCTTATGATGAGGAATGTGGAAGAGGGTGGCCCTACACCCTGAGAGGAGGTGGGATGAGCCCTGTCAGCAATTGTGCTCGTGTACATGACCCCCACATGACTGGCACCTGGTGATAGGTACCATGGTGGTCATGCTGTGCAGCGGGCTGCTCAGACACAGGCTCCACGCTGACTGGTCGGGCAGGGGGTTCCAGCCCACCTGCTGTGTTCGACCTGCTCAGCTGGCGACGTGTGTACTATGCGCGAGTGTCGTTACCGACTTGGGTGTCCCCTTTTGCGCTAGCCCCTACGCCGCCTCCGCGTGCCCGCGGGTTGGTGGGTTACGGGGCAGAGGTAGGGGTGCACAGGGGGTGATCAGAGGTCCATCTGAAGGAACTAGCCTTGTCAAAGCCCCCCCTCCCCAATTAGTGTACTCAGGCTGGAGCGGTGGCACTCAGCTCATCCAAGAAGGGATGATGCGGGGTACCTGCTGGAGGGTTTTCAATGGGGCTTTTGTATTCCATTTGGGGGTGTTAGGGGTCCCAGAATGCTACTAATCTAGTTCCCTTGAAAGGTAACGAAGAGGTGGCTCCACTGTACACAGCTACGGGAGTTGAGGCTATGAGAGTAGCGGGTCCCTTCTTGGAACCATCTTTCCTAAGTTGAACGTCTCCCCTATGAGACTAGTACCAAGGTAGAACCAGGGTGAATGTCATTTAATCCTCCATTTAGCTTACCCTGTGGGTTATCCGGTTAGGGATGCCATTCCTGATGACCTTGTTCAGTCAGGTACTCGTAGTTGGTTCTGCCCCTATGGGTGGCACGCTCATGCAGTCATGCTTTCCTGGCACAGTGTGGTATGCACTTGGCTTTCCGATTACTGCCAGTGCACCCAATGGATTTACAGCTATTGGGTTTTTAGGTTCCAAGGGGAATTTTACTTATATAAGGCCAGCCCCTTCTGCCTGAGTTAATTCAGGTTCAGCATTCGAACGATTCGGGACTTTCATTCAATAGGCCTTTGCTCGCAGGTCAGGGTCTCGGTCTCTAGCCCATTACCTCGACGACTTTGGTTCGGGGGTGAACGGGGCTCGGACATGTGCACGCGTCTCCTCACTACATTTCAAACACTCAGGTGGGAACTGGGTGTCCCCTTGGTGCCTGAAAAGACCGAGGGCCCAGCTACTAAGCTCGCATTTCTAAATCGACTCTGTCGCACGGGCATCCGGGTTAACCATGAATAAGGTGGCTCGGATCTCCGCGGCGATTTTGGCATTGATTGCCAAACATAAAGTGTTCCCTTGTGAGCTGCAGTTACTTCATGGCCACCTTAATTTTGCCTGCAGGGTGGTTCCACCCGGCAGAGCATTGGCCAGGCGCCTGTGTGACGCCATGGCTGGCCTGTTAAAATGTCAACACAGGGTCCAGCTGATCAGGGGCATACGGGTGGACTTTCCGGTCTGGCACAAATTACTCCTGGATTTTAACGGGGTCTCTTCCTGGAGATCAGACCTTATGGTCTGCCCTAGATTTCAAGTATGGTCGGATGCCTCCGGCTCCCTGACTTATGGGGGTTTACTCTGAGGGTAGGTGGACTTACGGCCAATGGCAGCACACATGGCTTGGCACGGATCGCATCCGCGATCTTACCTTCCTTGAGTTTCTTCCCAATTTGGGGATCACTGATGCTATGGGGCGATGAGTGGGCCTACTCAGTGGTCCATTTTTGGTGTGATAATGCGGCAGTGGTGCACATTGTCAACACCCAGACATGCAAATCCCCCAGGGTCATGACATTAGTTTGTCTATCCTTTTTGAGAAGCCTACGCCTAAATGTGCTGTTCTGGGCCAGACATGTTCCAGGTATTAATAACGACATTGCTGCTGCTTTATCCCGCCCGCAGATCCCCCGGTTCCGTGCCTTACTCCAGAAGCAGATGAATTCCACTCGCCACTCCCGGCCAATATTTGGATGTTTGGTGAGGAGAGGTGAACCGGGCATGTCATTGGCACCTCGCACGCGTAAGGTGTATCACCATGCGTTCATGCTATTTAGAATTTTTCGCGAGTAACTACAGTTACCTCAAGTGTGGTCAATATCTGTGGACCAGATTCTGCAATGCATGTTTATCTTCACAGTCAGGTTTTGCCCCCCCCCCATACTCTAGCCTTCAGACGTTCGGCACCGGCATTTATGGCCGACGTTGGGGGGGTTCACTGACTGCGTGAGTTACTTCCGCATGCGTCGTGTTTTGGAGGGGTGGACATGGGAACGTGTCCGCTGCCCAGACACGCGTCACCCCAGTTCCCTGAGTTTCTGACCCACCCTGCACAAGGCTGGCATTACTTATGTTCGGATAGGTGTGAAGTGGCTCTTGGTCACGCAGCTACCACGGTAGCCTTTTTGGAGCGCTCCGCATCAGTGAGTGGGTGCCAGAGTTGGTACCATCTGTGTAAGGCGGATGTGTCTCGTAGGGCACTGGAACTCGACGATGTCTCTGTCACACATGAGTGGGCTCAAGTGGGGATACGGTCCTCACAGGTTGTTCAGCACGGCGTAGGCAGTGGAGTCAGACTGCTACGAAGTTTTATTGGAGACATCTGTCCGGTTGGTGCCCTACATGAATTTTCGACAGTGCCTGCTGCGTGCCCCAGCCTGTTTTTCTGCCACCAGGATAGGTCTACCCTTGCCGAAGTAATGTCACTGAGGGTGACCGGTGCCGCGCTTCGTGGTGTGGGGGCCCGTTTTGGCACCCATTTATTTAGGATAGCCGTCGCATTGATCGCGGCTTCGTTTGGGGCACTCGGAGGCGGACCTGCGTGTACGCGCAATTTCTTATATGTACGTGCCCTCACTGTACTAGTACCTAGTTATGTCCTTAACCTCTTCTCCTCTTTTACAGATCCTGTGTGTCTCTACACACCGGTGGCAGTGGGGCTGGTGGGCCGCAGCTATGTACACTGGGCAGCAGTATATGCTGCGGCGACAGAGAGTGGACCCCGACTTGGGCTGTGTGCATCCGCACGTATGCCATGGTATGGTATGCGCGGCACAAGGGGGCGGGAATTGTGGCCATTCCTGATGTCCTTCGGGGATGCTGGACCGCCCGATGTTCTTAATAGGCACCTCAGCAGCAACGATCTTATACGGATCACTGCTGTTACTAAACTGTTGAGGGGCTGTGACCTGGCATTTTATATCACGTATAGCTTACACACGGTCGCTATGGTCTAACATCGTGCCGAGACACCAATTTAGGGGAGACGTGGATCTCCGTGGTTCGGACTGTTCCGGCAGTCAGTGGACGGGCTGTTGCCCTGTCCCTTGCTGATCATGGCTGGGAGACAGCCATTGGACACCTGAGGATAGGCTTACTAAAATTTTGCCGGTAGGCAGGAGAAGGGGTCCACCTGTCGGCTGGAGGTATGTACCTCATTCTGGGTGTGGTGCAAGCAGGCCTGGCGACCGAACTGACGGTCTGGGGGGGGGGCGGTGAGTCATCATGGACGCCTCCCCGTGTGGCGGGTAGCACTGGTAAGGTAAATATTTATGACCCATAGGTATCCGGCAGGTTCGCAATTGACTGGCCAACACTTAGACAGGTACAGGTGTAATAACGTTGACCGGTCAACGACGAACCAGGCAAGGGGTGATGGCAGGAGCTCTTCAGCATGCATCACCCCGTGATTTGACGGATACACGTCAGAGGGTGGGGTCAGTAGATAGTTTATTGACTACGGTCAACAATTTGTTTGTCTCAACAAACAAATTGATACAAATGGATACATTGTAGCCAATTGCCATTGGCAATTTTGGGAGGAACCTTATCAGTGTTACTGCAGCCTGCTTGCCTTAAGAATTATAATTGGCTGAGTACCAATTGAAAGTTATAATTCGGACTAGGGCATTATTCAATAAATGTGGCCCAATGCCTTTATCCATATACCAGTGTCTGAGTCTTTCTTTGGGGGGTGCGCCTGCAATGAAAGCGCAGCGCCAAAATGGCTGCCGCGCTCTTTGCGGCCCCCCCGGACTCAGACATCCGGGTGAGTTAGGGGGCGTGGCCACCCCTCTATAAAAGGGGTGGCCATGAGGCAGCCGAGCTGCCATTTTAGAAATTGCGACGGAGAGGAGAGGTTTTTCCCTCCACCCCCTCCCTAGTGAACAGTGTGATATTTTGGTCGCTTCGGGGCCGGGTGGGAATTTTTGGCCTGAACCTACAATTGGCCTCTGGGTTCTGGCTTTTTTGCCCATCCCACACTGTTGCTATGGTTTGATATACGGGTTATGCTCTTGACTTTGGTCACATGGGCGGGTAGCACTGGTAAGGTAAATATTTATGACCCACAGGTATCTGGCAGGTTCGCAATTGACGGGCCAACACTTAGACAGGTACAGGTGTAATAACTTTGACCGGTCAACGACGAACCAGGCAAAGGGGTGATGGCAGGAGCTCTTCAGCATGCATTACCCCATGATTTGACGGATACACGTCAGAGGGTGGGGTCAGTAGATAGTTTATTGACTACGGTCAACAATTTGTTTGTCTCAACAAACAAATTGATACAAATGGATACATTGTAGCCAATTGCCATTGGCAATTTTGGGAGGAACCTTACTAGTGTTACTGCGGCCTGCTTGCCTTAAGAATTATAATTGGCTGAGTACCAATTGAAAGTTATAATTCGGACTAGGGCATTATTCAATAAATGTTTCCCAATGCCTTTATCCATATACCGGTGTCTGAGTCTTTCTTTGGGGGGTGCGCCTGCAATGAGAAACGTCATAAAAATATGAGGAAGTGTGTAAAATTAATGAGGACTGTGGTGGCTCAAGTGGTTAAGACACTGAATTTGACAACTGGAAGGTCAACAAGTCAGCAGTTAGAGGCCGGAGTGCTGCATGGTAGAGTGAGCTTCTGTCTCTGCCCCAGCTCCTGCCAACCTAGCAGTTCCAAAGCAAGAAAATTGCAAGTAGATAATTAAATACTACTTCGGTGGGAAGGTAAACAGTGTTCCGTGCACTCTAGTGTTTAGTCATGCCTGCCACATGTTCATGGAAATATCTGCAGACACAGATGGTGCTGGCTCCTTAGCTATAAACAGAGATGAGCACTGAACCCTAGAGTCGGATATGACTGGCTATTGAACAAGGGTGACCTTTACCTTTATAAAACTCATCTACAAAAATATGAGTTTGTTTCTTTGGTATCAGAACAATGGCACTATTTTAGCTTGACATAGTTTGGGCTGAGTATATCACAGTCACACAGCTATTCACAAGTGGAACTTTGTTGAATACAAAATAATTAAAATATATCAAAATTTCACAATAATACATAATTAATATGGGAAAATATACTACATAAGCAACTCACATGGCTGAGATTGCTCTCTATGAGACTGCACTGCTCGAGCAGACTATTGTCAGAGGTACTACAGGATGTTAAAAGAAAAGAGAGATATCTCTCACTCTCTCTTACTCCCTCCCTCCCTCCCTCACTCACTCTGTCTCTCACACACACAAGAAATTGAGAATAGACTGTTTTGGTGTTTCTGCTGTGGTTTACCCCACATATGTGGTTTACATATTGCCTAAATCAGATTTCTTTATAGGACCATATGATAGGGAACAGCTCCAAATAAAAAGGAATTGCACAAATGTGGTGTATGAGAGTATAGATGGCTTTTAGAAAATCCATCCAAGGAAGCAGAAGAATTATTACTTTTTGATCTGAAACACCCCGAGGTAGTCCCTAATTTGGAGGCAATCATCAAAAAACATGATGAGTTTGGAATTACTTTTTTGCCAGCTCAGTTTTGTCACAAGGTCTATCAGTGGTCATGAAGTATGATAGTTAAATGGAAGCATTCATTTTAAGGGGAAATATTTAGTAAGTAAATCAGCAGCTTAGTGGAACAAACATCAGAAAGATCTAATCTCTGGTTTTGTGAGTTTTCATAGTTACATGATTTGAAGAAGAATGCTGGAATAGAATAAATGAATCTTAAGCTGATTTTAATAGGTTCATATTTTGATATCATATTTTAGATTAGCATAGCAATACACTCCACTTTAAAAAAAACTGCAAAAGCTAACAGCATTGAAGGAAGGCTGACCATCACGACTATAGTTTCCAGATTCTGTGCTGTGTGCAGCTAAATCTGAAAGGAAGGCTTAACTATATTGGTGGCATAGTCAATAGGTTATTTAAAAATATAATGACACCATTATTTAAAGGTAGCATGCATGCCTCAAATTAGGCATTCCACTTGACAGCAACTTTGACCTGATGATTGTGGGCATAGACTGAGTTCTTTAAACAGCTACTTAGAGTTGTCAACCAAAGCATTCTTATTCTAAGAAACCCATTCATTCAACAAGTTTTCAGTCACAAGTGATCTTTGCATTGATTCCCATCACTGGATTCATGTGCAAATGAGTTTTATAAATGCTTCATAGGAAGGACTTCTTTTCTGACACTCCTGGGAATGGAGACTTGGTCTCTTGTAGAGTGTTGTTTCTGGGATCATTGATTATCAGCTTTAAAATGAGATCCTTCATGTGCTATTTGTTTGTAATTTCTGTGTTGAATTTGTACATAGGGAGCACATTTTAACTTTGCCTGAAATCTATAGGGTTGCAGAACAATTTGATATAAATTATTTGTATATAGGATAGCCACAGACACAATGCCAAGTTGGTTTTCAAAAAAGCAGAGAATACAACTGAGGTAACTGGAAACTCACACAACAAAAGACATTACAAAAGATGACAAAGAGATGGTTCAATATTGTTACAGCTAGCTAGATGATTAAACACATGAGCACCTACTTGTAATGAATAAGGTACTCACTGAAGATCCGAACAGTGTGTTCTCTGGAAAGGAGTTTCTTACATCCTGTATGTGGAAGAAACTGATACAACCCTATTGTAAATAATTACTCCAGTCTACTTGGATTTCCCCCATAGATAGTCATTTGTGCTGCTTCTGTTGCTGACCATTCAACCCTAGCAAGCGCTGAACTTGTTCTGAATCAGCCATAAAATAGAGCAGTAAAGTTACAGCCAAACCCAGATATTATCAATAATGCAGCACTGAAGCGCTTGAGGAATGTGTGGTTTGATATATTGATTGACACTTTAAGTGAGAAGAAAACAGTTCTTAGTCCCATCTCTTTTTATGGCCCTCTTCTTGTCCTTTTTGTTGTTATGTTCTGTCAAGTTGTCTCTGACCTATAGTGACCCCGTGAACAAGTAATTGCCGAAATATTCTGTTCTCAACAGTTTTGCTCAGCAATTGTAAACTCTGGCCTATGGCTTCCTTTCGGGAGTTAATCCCTCTCGTATTTGATCTTCCCATTTTTCTGCTGCCTTTATCCTTTCTTAGAGTCTTCTCTTCTTATGATGTGCCTGAAATATGACAGCTTCAATTTCATCAATTTTGCTTCCAAAGATAGTTCAGGCTTGATTTGCTCTAGAACCCATTTGTTTGTCAGCACTATATTCTCAACAAATCATTTTTTCCTTGTCATCTTTATTTACTGTCCAGCTTTTCTACCCATATATAGTGACTGAGAATTCAAGAATGTGGATGGTCTTGGTCTCTGGTGACACATACTTACACTTGGTGGTTTTTTAAAATCTCAACTTTTTTCTGGTTTCTTGCCAGCAATCTCCATTTAAATTGATGACTGAATTGAGGTGTAAAATCTTTCACTATTTCATTACTTCTTTGCCAACATTAAAGTTGTATAGTTCATCGTCAGTCATGATATTTGTTTTCTTAATGTTTAATTGCAGTTCTGCTTTAACAATTGGTTTTTTACTTTCACTTTCAACTTATTGCTACTTTTTGCTAGTAAAATGGTGTCATCTTAAATTATTGATATTTTCCCACCAATTTTCAGTCCTCCCTCATCTCAATCTAGTTTATCTTTTGGAATAATTTGTTCAGCATCCAGACTGAACTGATGAAAAGATAGTAATAATTTTATGTCAGAAATTATTCTGAGTTGATAGAATTTTTGTGGGAGAAACTCCACTCAGGGAACACCCAAATGAGGCTCTTTTCATGTCCCCAAGAGCTGGGACAGAGATGGGTGCTCAATCTGTCATGCAGTACCTGGATTTTAAACTGCAGACTTGCCAGCCTTCCAGCTACCAAGGCAAGCTGCATAACTACTGAGTCATTGCAGCTTTGATGAAAAGATAAAATGCACTTTGCCTTTAGCAAACCATTCTGTCTCTTCATATTTTGTTATAACAATAGCTTCTTCTACAGAATAGAGGTTATGTGTAAAGACATGTTGAGGCACACTTATTTTTAAAAGAACAACCCATGGTTCTTATGATCCACTCAGTCAAAAGATTTGCTAGAAGCTATAAAGTGTAGACTGATCTTCTAAAATCCCTTGGTGCTCTTCAGCAGCCTGTGGATATTTGCAACATGAGTTAAAGTGCCTCTTCCTTTTCAGAATCTAACTTGACCATCGGGCATCCTTTTCCTTTGTTACACCACCTCAAACATTACTTTGCTTGTTTGAAAAAAATTATAGTCCTAAAACTTGAGTTTTAATTAGATTATTATTTCCTTTTTGTTTACTTGTTTATTTAATTGCTTTGTTGATTGTTATTTTGCTATGGGTGGCATTTGGTTTATGTGGGCAGTTATTGAAAATTTTATTTTGTAAGTAGGTTTAGTTAAGGAAAAAGAAAAATGCTTTTTTTCTGAAACAAAAAGTTTATCCTGTCCTATTTCTATGTTTTTCATCCTTACTCTCTCACTTCCCTCTTCTTCCTTGCTAGAATAAGCTTGAGGTCCACATATGAAGCACTTCTCCACCCCAACAGCTACTTGCTCCATCCTGGAGTTGCCCAAGAAATGCACAGAACCATCTGATTTGGTCATTGATTCCACTTAGTCCAAAGACAATTCACATCCATATTCATTACCTAGAAAAGAACTAGTTTCAGCAGTTATATATTACATATTTTGCAGTGCCCAATGCTCTACTCTCAATTTATAGTTCCACACCCAAGAGTAGCAATTCTAATGATAAATATAGGACCTCTATCTGATGGCAGGCTGATTACACAAGCTATCTAGCTTCCCCATAAATAGTTTTCAAAGTTGCTTACTTAGCACAGCTGAACATATACTTTTCTTCTAGTTTTTAACAAGTATCAGTGGAGTTTTAAGTAAAGAAAACAGTGGATCATGCTGGGCGAGATCTTAGTACCCTGGATACCACCAGCCCATATTCCTGCTCAATATTGGTAAACAAAGCATGCCAAATACAGATAATACCACAGTGATCTGACAAGGTGCTGATTGTGTGCCTAGTCACACAGTAGCAGCATTTTATAAGATTGCTATGACAGGCTCCCCATTTGGATCTTAAATGCTTTGTGTGCATATAAATATTCAATAGGATATTGACTGCATATCTGGGGGTTTAGCATCTTCCACAGAGTGGGTGAAACCTGGAAACCTTGAGATTATTGGCTTTGGGCAGTTTCATGCCACTTCAACAACAGAGCCAAATTCTTGTGAGTGATTTTTGGGAGATGATGGAAATGAAAGCAAATTTCTGCTTCCCTTAGGTGAAGCTGAGTTCTTCAGACAATGCTGCTTTAAAAATGCTGTTTCCTTCCTTCACCCCCATCCTTATTTACAGTTTCTTAGTGATGAATGCCTTTGCCACTGACATAAATAAGAGATTTGCACAACACTACCCAATCTTGAATAAGTTGGTATTCAGTAATACAGTGGTACCTCGCATTAGAAACACTTTGTTTAGCATAATTTTTGCATTACGAATGAAAATCCATTGTAAATAATGCCTCACATTATGACACCCCCCCCCGGAATGGATTAATTGGTTTTCAATGGATTCCTATGGGAAACCATCTTTTGCATTACGAATATTGGTTTTCAATCCATTCCTATGGGAAATTGCATCCAATGCATTCCTATGGGTAATTTGCTTTACAATTTTTTCATAATACAAAATGCCCCAGGGATCACATTAATTTCATATTGTGAGGTACCACTGTAGAATGGTAGAAAGCACATAGATTGCAATTCCTGTATGCCTACACAAGATAGCTGATGGTAAATTGTAATGGGAGATGCAGTCTGGAAACATCTGGATTCAGTGGTGGACATCAGCAGGTTCACACCAGTTCACCAGAACCAGTAGCAGAAATTCTGTCTGGCCCCGCCCATCCAAGTTTTGAAATAAAGTAGTCCTAATTCAGGTGCAATGCAGGGCTTTCCCCCTGGCCACACCCACCATACCACACCCACAGTGTGGTAGTAAAAAGTTTTTTTCAGCCCACCACTGTCTGGAATACTACATGTTCCTCAGCACTGCTGGAGTTTCTGCATTTGAGAAGACAGCAAGAAGCCTGTACATAAAGAATTATGACTAACAGAAGAAAGTAGTCATCATCATACTGCCTGGCTCCACCCTTAATTATACCCATAAATCTCACATTTCTAAAGCTACACTTTATTTTTAACACAGCATTAGCACAAAGAATATTGAATAATGTTTTTCTAAAA